>WHYT01015786.1:0-56912 GCA_009806455.1 Tetrax tetrax
GTTTCCTGTTCTCTGGATGTCCCAAACAAAACTTGCCTTTTCTTCTGTTTTAGGTCGTTTTTTTTTTTTAAAGACCAAAGCTTTTTAATGCCTTTTTTTTTTTTTTTTCCGTAATCATGGAACCCATTCTTACATCCCCAGATACAGATGATTTGAGTATGGGTGGGTTTACTGGTCACACTTATGTGGTGACAGCAGCAAACCAGAACGAGTTGGTGATGGAGTTTGCCATGATTTCATAAGATGTTGATCTTTTTCAGCCTAGGGAGAACACACTATTTCATGCCAAAGAAGTGATTGTTGAGGTCAACACGCAAAACCCCACTGTTTTGCGGCCTTTAAGAAGGAACGTGTAACCTGCTTGTAGGTGTAGGGCTGCTAACAGAAAAGTTGTGGCAGGAAATTACTCGGACAGCCTGTGCTTTAATGTGTTGGCCCATGCAGGAGGTTGGAGTGGTATTCAAGGTCTCTGACATTGCTCTGGTCTTTAAAATGTTGATTCTAACAGATTAAAATCTCAGCCTGCAAACATCTCTAAAAGGGGGAAGGGGAAACAGCTGGCTTTTTTCTCTGTTTTCGAAATGTTAACTGTGTTTGCAGTCCTAGTTTACCAGGTTCGTAACAAAAGGTATTTTGTGATTCGGCCTGCTTTACTTCTTTCTTGTCTTTGGTAGTAAGCTTCAGGCAAAAAGTTGTAAAAGGCTATCTGTTATATTGTGTTTATTAGAGGAAACCCGAGCTAGTCAGATGGTGGAAATACTCCCTGAGTATAAGCAGGTACCAAGCCTGACACTTGGTGAGGGATTTGGGTGCCCCAGACTACAGCATCAGTGTGCTGCTGTTGGTGGCTTCTGCCGTTAAGCTGGGAGATCCTTTAATGTGGCAACCAGACCTTAGAAGCTCTGACTTCATGTGTTCTGTGTCATCAGTAATCATCTTTGCTTCTGAAGGGGCACTCTTAATCCCAGGGCTTCTCACCAATCTCAGACTTGCAGTATGAATCGGTGGCTGTGGTTTGTATTTAAGATGGGTGTGAAGCACTGTGGGGCTGCTCTCCCTGCTGCCCCATACATGACCTTGTCGTTGCCTTTGGAAATGTGACTCTGCTTTTTCCTGGTGACAGATGCCTGATATATCTTGATCTTTTGCAACAACTGAGTAGGTTTTGTTGTGCCAATAAGAACCGTACGGTGAGAGAAATCGAGAAGATGAGTGTGCAGTCTATGCTCGAACAGAGGTTATGTCAGTACAAGCTGTGTCAGTGCTTTTTGTGCTGTGGTGCTTGGAAGTGATGTAGATGCCTGTTCTCCTAAGTAGCAACAATAATGCAGACCTGGAAAAACCCAAACCCTAGGTCCCCAGTTTATCACAGAATACATACATTTTGTGTAACTGGGCATTTTCTGAAGAATTTTGATGGATAACTCAAGCTACTCTTATGCATCAATCTTGTCCTGTCTTGCAGCAGTAGAGACCTTGATGCTGCTTTTTCTGCTTGGTTCTCTTGGTGAGTTTCTGATCTTCTCAGCTTTGCCCATGTACAAAGCTATTGGGATCCATCCAGAGAAAGCAACTGACAGTACCATTTGCAGTTTTGCTCTGACCCTTATAGTCCCCTGCAAGATCTAAATAAGGACTACTTGTCTGTTCTGAAGTATGGAGAGATACGAATCCTAATATAGGAGTGCCTCAGAGCAAGAGTCTGCCACTTGCTTTCAGCCATAAAAAGAGGTAGTTCAGAGCAGTAGACTTGCACAGCCTTCAGGCCCATGTGGGCAAGAGTGGGCAAGCACGCTTTCTGCAGTATCTCCAAAATGCAGGAATGCAAAGTGACCTAGTGTAATGGGATGATTCTTAGTGCTGCAAAACTGGCTCTGAAAGCAGACTGATAAGAGGGTTCAAATTCTGATGAACTTCTGATAACTAGAAAGTCATTGAACTCTCCTTAGAAATCAGCCCAGGATTTGCAATTGAATATAGCTTATTTTCTTTCAACATGGAGTCCATCTCCTCAGTTATCTGCGTGGTTCAGATTAGAGGCTCCTTTAAAAGGGTCGTCCTTGAGGGAAAGGGAAGAAATTGGAGGAATTCCTGCTTTGTGAAATGTCTTTTTTTAAGGCAAATGGTCAGCTGTATGCCTTGAATGTGACAAGGTCAAAGCTTTGTTGCCTTTAAACACAGAGCAAACTCCAGCGTTGAGTGCCATTCCTTTGCCCTACCTTCAGCGCAGAGCTCTGAAGCTTGGCTCAGGTGGAGGCGGAACTCTGGGCTCTGATATACGAGGAGCTTTGAAGAATAGTCAGTGACTCAGACTTAAGCTCAAAGTTGAATTCTATGTGCTGTATTATACCCAGGGCCTTATTTAGAGGACATTTATTTCCAGTAGTTCAGCTCATAAGTTCTAGCCCGGTCTGCAGCTCTCATTTCCCTAAGGGACACCAGAAGGGTGGAAAGCACTAACAAGGTGTAGGAAATACACCTTTTCTTCAAACACAAGGAGAGAGATCTGTTCTGATCTGCTGGGCTTGAGAAGCTAGCTATGAGTGCATCAGATACAGCCCAAAGAAAAGGGCCTGTGCTTAAAGTAATCTATTGTCAGCGTAACTTTTACAGTGCAACACCTTACATCTCATTCTAGGTAACCTTATGTGGCTGCAGGAGTGGCTTCAGGTGAGAATATGAAAGACTTCTTACTTGAGGATAGCCAGAAACAGGGAAGATGGATTTAAATGGATGCGCCATATTGGCTTCAATAAAGAACGTGTGTCTCTGCCTCCTTGAACAGTTGCTCTTCTGAGCAGGCTGTTGGTCGTATCCAAGCTTTTCATTTCAGAACAAAAGAAACTTAATCTGAATGCGAAACCTTTAATCTCAGTGTGCTGATTATGAGAGATCGAGTGGGTTTGTGTCTGTGCTGTGCTCCCGGTAAAGCTCTTGTTTAAATTTCTTGCCTCTCTGACTTCTCCTCTCTCCTGTCTCCTATAGTTTTGCTCTTCCCTCTGCATTTTTTTATGTTTTACTATTCTCTTTTTCTTTCTTTGCTTCCTTTTCCTCTTCTTGCTAGCTTCCCCTGAGACTTTGATTGGTCACTGGCTCAGTCTGGTGAACCTCTTTGCTGTAAGATTAATAAAGTAAACTTCTCTTGACAGGATGGTGACTAATGTGCAGTGAAGGGAGTTCAGCCAGCCACCTTGTACATCTCTGCTAGCTGGTCAGAAACAGAGCCTTAACTGGAAGTTGGGCAAACCGGCATCACGACAAGGGCTGTCAACAGCATGTTAATAAAAGTTATTTCTTCATTAGGTAAAAAGTGAGATCCGATGATGCTTTTTATAGAAGGTGCTGACACTGTGTTGCAGCGAGCTGCAGAGCTTTGCTAAGGAAACTGCTACCTTTGTGCTGAGTGGTAGCAAGAGAGTGATCTGCAGTAATATATTCAAGCCCATAACATTTCCTAATTTGAACATATTTTATTTAGTGTTTCAGGCTGAGCCATGGTTACACTGTGTAAAGCGTAATGGAATGCATGGCCAAAGCAGTTCCATCAAAATTGAGGCAGAGGAGAAAACAATAGTAAAATTAAGGGTGTCAACCAAAGCTTGCTTAGTTTCCTGGTCCATCCTGAATGAGAAATATGAGGAAACTGCTACCTTCCCCAAATAGACTCCTTGGGTGAAGTCTGTCTGTTGTTCATTAGTTGCATCTCAGTGAAATCAAGAGGATCAAGTGTACTGGTCTTCTGTGGGCAGTCTCTCTCTCAGCCAAGTTGTGCTCGGCTCTTTCTCCTGGCAGGTTCACAAGCAAATGGCTGTGGTGAGGTTTGGGAGAGTTGTTTTCTTCCAGTTCTGTTAAGAGAAAACTGGTAAGCCCATGACAGGAAAATCTCTTCCAAGTCCTACGTTTTCCCACCTCCACAGGCTGAATCAGGAGTTGAAGGAGGTCATGGCAGATAGTTATTGGAGGGGACAAAAGAGTTGATGAAAACGCTCTTCAGCTGAGCAAGTAGGATTAACATGATGAGGAGAATGCTGTTATAAAAAAAAAAAAAATCACTCTTTTTCTAAGTGTGGAAATGTGCTTTCCCACACCTGCTCTATGCCCTCCTGACAGTCCTGAGTTAAACATATTCCAAAAGTGTGCCTGACAGTCCCCATGCTGGTCTTATGGGGTAAATAAAGACTCACTGGTCAGAACCTGTTAGTATTTGTGTGTGTAAGCATGTTCTCCCTTGAACATGGCAATGAGATGTGGGAGGATTTCAGCAGGAGAAGTCCTTAGGTGATAAGCAACCTCTGGACATGGGCATTTGAAGGAGAAGCATGGCCACTGCTCTGTTGGCAGGCTGGGAGAACAGCGAGCTCTTTTTAGGATTATTTAGCTTTAAGCGTTGTTAAATCTTACCTGTTTGCAGGAAGGTTCCTTGTTCATGGATACAGCTGGTCAAGTTTTCAGTGGATCTGTGTTACTACAAAATATAAAGTGTCCAAGAGCACAGGAGATTTGAGGTTTCTCAAAGTGCTGATTGCTGCACATGACCCTCGGCTTACTGCTCTCATCTTCCACCAGCCACTTTCTGTAAATCTGATGTTTATCGTATCAGTGCCAGTGTTCGGGGAGCTTTAACAACTTTCAGTTCCCAAGATCCAAGTAATACTAGCATTATTTTTTGTTTATTTTTTGAAAGTTAGACACACTGTTAGACAATTCTAATTCTCTCAATCCAAGCTAGCCCCTCATCCTCCAGCTTTGTGTCTCCCTTTTGCAGCCTTAACTTTTGAGATGTTGTTATATACAGGATGTGACATAAGTTGTACAAAAAATAAACTTTCGGATGTTAATTCATATATGTTAAATTGATAGTGAGCGCTTCTGTAAAGATCAGCTTTCAGTTCCTAGTCTACAGGTGAATGCATGGTGGGAATCCTTATTATTCAGATTGCTGCTTGTTTTCAACTTTCACAAATTCATCCAGCGTTCAAGAAACTTGGGGTTTGCTTTCATGCAGGCAAGGCTCCTAAACTTCCCATTTGCTCCAAGAAGCATATAAGAATTCACAAGGCTTTATTCATCTTGTCAAAAGCCTGAAGAAGGGAGGCTTTATTCTAAGGGAGAGAGAGCAAATAATTGTGAAAAAATATAGTTTTGGTAACTCCCTGTTCACTGCAAAGAACATGGGGTAACTAAACATGCTGCTTTCCTATAAAATAAGTGCCAGATAGATGTATTGTTTAGGAATTCAATGCACGGATGCTGAAATAAAGTCTACCAATTTTGAAGTGAAAGAAAAAGGGCAGTTATTTCACATGACCCCAGAAGGATTTTGATTTTTTTCCAAGCTGTTATGTTTCAGCATACACCTTGTTAAAACTTGTGTATGTATTAAGGAAGCTGATCTATCATTTTAAAGTTAAAAAAAAAAAAAAAAATTTCAGTCTAAAAATAGCGGCAAGATACTTCTCAAACACACCAGAACACTGTTACAGTTCACTGTAATTCTTGTCTGTTAAGGGGCTTTGTAAAAACATTTTTCATCTTTGGCAAAAGTTGCAATTTCTTTTCAAAAAAGAATTAGTTGGGCAGTTAGTGATCCACTTGAAGTGGTTTTCAAGTCAGTAAGGAAATCCAGTTCTCTGCCAGTTTAGCCACTGCATCGGTTGCTGTTGCAGAACAGTTGAGTTGCTAATATTGCATCACACAGTTCTGTGTCATGTAAAGATACTTTTTGAAAGAACTACGGAAGCACATCTGGCTGTTCTCTTAAATATCATAAATAGGACTTTGGCGTGTGTAAAGAATTATTAGAAAATACCCTAACAAGATATGCTCGAGAACTTTTCCCTTGGCTACTGTTCTTTGCTGTTAGAAAACCGCAAATAAAAAATCAAGCTGTTTGCTTTTGGTTCATAATGTTTGATGTGGCTGATTATGCTGAAACACAAACCAATGCTTGGATTAAAGGTAGTTAGTGCATCCCGGCAGGTCTCCTGTGGAGTTTGACATGCCTCTCAATCTGTTAGCCTCTGTTCCGGACCAGCCCCCCCAGCAGGCTGGGAACATGGAAATCGCACACAGCACCTGGGCTTCTTTCAGATCAGTAGGACAAAATATGAAAATTTCACCAGCGAAGTCCTAATGCGATGATAAATAGAAGCTGCAAGGTGAATTATAGCAGTTAATGATAGAATAGCCGTGAAGTTTTCTTCTCTTTGGTGGGGAGAGAACGATTATATACACTTCAGTTTACATAGTTATAGTTTGCTTTTCTCTAATGTAGCATGTATAACAACACCTTGCAGAAAGCCCGCTATGGCTCTGGCTGGTTTCTTACCCCCTCACCTGTCAGCACTTCCCAATGCTTACGGGTGCTCCTCTGCTGAATGGGAACTGTGGTTGCTCACTACTTTTGGGAAATGGAAAAAGCACACCTCCCGTGTTGTGTGTGGTCACATGAGGGAGTCAGACTGCTGTTCTGCTGCCATTATTGCACCCCAGTGTGCTTTGGTTGTTCTGTGTGTTACAGCCATTGCTACTCCTAGTGCAGCTCAACAACTTTGGAGTCTTGGATCCCTGCAAAATTATCTGCCATGCTGTGCAAGGCTGTAAAGTTGCATAAAGGATTGAAGCTTTCACTGCAAGAAAGACATTGAGGCCCTGGAACGTGTTCAGAGGAGGGCTACGAAGCTGGTGAGGGGTCTGGAGCACAGGCCTTATGAGGAGCGGCTGAGGGAGCTGGGATTGTTCAGTCTGGAGAAGAGAAGGCTCAGGGGAGACCTTACAGCTCTCTATAACTTCCTGAAGGGAGGTTGTGGTGAGCTAGGGGTCGGCCTTTTCTCTCGTGTAGACAGTGATAGAACTAGAGGCAATGGTTTCAAGCTGCGCCAGGGGAGATTCAGGCTGGACATTAGGAAATATTACTTCTCGGAAAGGGTAGTCAGGCACTGGAATGCACTGCCCAGGGAGGTGGTGGAGTCACCGACCATGGGGGCGTTCAAGAAACGTTTGGATGTTGTGTTGAGGGATATGATTTAGCTGAGAAGTATTGGTGATGGTTGGACCGGATGATCTTTTAGGTCTTTTCCAATCATGATAATTCTGTGATTCTGTGAAGCCTGGCAGCCAGGCCTGCTGGGAATCCATTAGCAAATGGGGTCCTGAGGAACCAGTGAGTCGTTTCTGGTGGAGATTTTTATCTTTGTATTGGAAGGTTGTAAATGAAATACGGTACTTTTAGTGCCGGTGTACACAGGAAAACACAAGTACGGTCTGTATGTCAGTTTTGAGTAAAGGTCCCTTGTTCACCAGCACAAGACAACACTGAAGTAAACATTTAGGAAAGAGATGGACTCTTACCTGTATCAAGAAGGGACTGGATTTAGCTACTCTGGAGGTGTCTTCACTGTTAACATTTTCCAGGATTTTTCCATGTTTGTATTTCACATGGAGCAAGCAGCTCTGAGCACAGAGAGAGAGCTGGGAGTGGCACATCCCCAGCTACAGTGAAATCCACTGAGGACACTTTTTCATGCAGTTTAGGCTTGCTGACAATTACAGCCACAGAGTATAGCAGCTGAGGATGTGCCCTGGTATGTGTGTTTTGGTTTTGGGGTTTTTTTCTCTCCTCATAATGCACACGCAGCTTATTGAACAGAGGTTTCTTACATCCCCAAGACATGCAGTACAGTCTTAACCTATTTGAAAACACATTACAGTTCGGTGAGCGCTCTGAAACTTTCTTGAGGTCACGTAGGAAATGGGTAAGAAAATGAGCATCAAATAATCTGAAGTCATAGCTTCCAGATTTCTATCTACCAGTTGATTTCAGCCTTTTTATAGGCCAGCATGTCCTAGGAAGCATGCCATGCGTGTACCCGAGATCATCTTGTTCAGCAGCACCAGTGAACGGTGGCTAAAACAAACCCCTCTGCGCAGCAGGGAGCAAGGGGGTTGCATTAGGGCTGAAGGCAGCATCTCAGTGGTTGTGAGCCAGAGAGCATGGACCAGCATGTGTGTTCCTTCTCATCGGCTGGGGTTCTCTGCAGTCCCAAATCAGATTTGCCTATCTTGAGCGCCCCTGATGAACAAGGCCCCAGCTGTCTGCTGCCACAGGAGCGTGCGCCAAGGCAGGCTGGGAAAAGGGTTGCACAACCCGCTATAATTTAACCACATGCTGAATGAATACACTTTTGAGAACTCTTTTGAAGAGATGTTGCCTAATTAATCCTGCAGGGGGTATAATATGTATATTTTTGAAATCCAGTTTTAGCATCATGCAATTAGCTTTTATGGCCTAAGGATTCTGATTTAAGACATTCTTTAGTTACTAATGGTAATCTGTTTTAATTAGAAATGCAAATGTGTTTTAGATCCAAATGTATCTGAGCAGTACAATGTAAAAAGATGATTCACGGCTAATACCGTTGAAGTGCCTCAAGTCTGGTGTTCTTTGTACCTTCTGTAGTTTGAACCCTGAGGATCAACATGATATTCAAACATCTCTCTCAGCTGAAGCATGTGGAGGCTGAATAGATTTCTTTAGGAAATGGAATAAGTATTCATCAACAGGGATCCTTTCTAGGGCAGCAGAAGGAAAATCATAGCTTTAGGCAAGAAGGAGGCAAACACTTTGAATGTTACAGTGGTAAGTTCAGCTCTGCAATAGCGGAGCATGGCTCCTGCCAGGGCAGAGGTGCTGAGCAGACAGCAGCATCTTAGTTGACTTTGTCTTAGTATGAGAGAAATTACTCGGGCTTGAACATTCCAGGCTGCTCAGAGGGGGCTGTAGCTGCTGAGAGCTGTGCTGCCGTAAAATTTGACCTGGCAGTGTGTCTAAGAAAAGCCTCAAGCAAGGCAAGCTCCAGACAAACATCTAAAGGCTAATGTTTGCTGAATATTCACTGCAGTCACTTGTCCTGGAGATATTAAACTATCAGGCAGGTGGACATCTGTGATCTTAGTACATTGCAGTATGAGATTACCTGTATCCAACAAAGTCTTTCCAGAATCAAAGAGCCTCTGCTGCTAGACCAGTCCAGCCCTTGCTATTGTGTTCAAATAAGTGTTTCTTTTTCTTAGATTCTTTGAAAGATGTGTTCAAGAGAAAGCAGCTACTCAGGGTTAGTGAAGATGGCTTTTGTAATGATAATCTCCTATTAGACATGTTGCTTGCTACAGCATTTTTACAGCTACTTGCGATTAGATGCAGTGATGCAGCTGGGAACTGTGTGGTGCAGTTTATGCAGTGCACCTCTCCACATCTCTGCTAAGCTGAACGTAGAATTTTTTCCGAGAGGAGACTACTAGTAAGGAGCAGTGGTGTAAGCACCATGAAAGTCATGGGAGGCTCCATGTGGCCCTCCAGAAGTTAAAATCAGTGAGTTTCTCAGAGCTAGCCTTATTGGGAAGGTTGGTGGCTGGGTCAAGGCACTTGCACAGCTTCAGAAGGCTGAGACCTCATCAGGGTGCTACAGAGAGCTCTCCTGTTCCCATGCAGCAGATGCTCTCTGAGACTTCAAGTTCTCGTTCCATCTTTCTTGCTGACACAGAGTGTAGTAGTGATTTCCTCACCTGAAATTTGACAAACTTGTTGACTGGCACCGCAAGGAAAGTTCCTCACAGAACTGCTTCCTGCCCTGGCGAGCTGTCAAACGAAGAACCAAGACATAGATCGCATCAGCTTATTATATGGGGCGGCAAGTGATGTTCTGATTTTCCCGCTTAAGCTGAGTGAATTAAAGCTTCGCACAAGTCTAACTGATAGTCTTGAGTGTGCAGTCAAAAATGTCTGAGCTGCTTAGCCATTTCCCTGTGCCGTGTTCAAAGAGCAAAACGTCACAAGCACCAGTACTTCTTATCTATGTGTTTTTATTTCCAAACCACTGTTTGCATTTACTTCATTCATTACTTCTTTTAATTCATCCCAACCAGTACCTTTGCTGTGAACTTGTATTTTCTGCTAGTATTTCTGGAGGACGAGGGCCTGGAGGAAGCTGCTTTGGGCACCAGCCCTGGAGGCTCCGGCTGCAGTGTGTCTGTCGTCAAGCACCCCAACCTCGTTGTTCTTGGTGGTTACGTGGTGTCCACTCTCGCACTGCACCACTTGCAACTTATTCTTATTCCGTTCTTTTCTTTTCAGGGGCTGTCAGAGCCTGAATAATTTAAGAGTGAACAAATGAGAGACATTCATGGAGGACTCTCTTCTTACCTAGGCACAATTTGACAAGCATGTAGATTGCCTTGGGTTTCCACTGCACCTACCACAACTTTACTAAGAGAAAAGCCCCCTTTCCTAGACATCTGTGTCATTCTTGCTTAGTAAAGTTATTCAAGATCAGCGCCTTTGGAATTGGTTGGTAAATGGACAAAGACTTTCTCTTTGCCCGGAGCTCCTGACAGCCTCCAAGTACCAAAGAGAACTCCACAGCACTAGAAAGCAAGAGACAGCTGCTGAATGTTGGAAGCTACTGCATTTGGCAAAAGAAGCTGACGCTAAGATGCACACAGTTGTGTTTGTTTGTTCTGCTTGTTTTCTGTGCTTTCTGAGCCCTGTGTGTGCCTGGAAAGTTTAATGACCAATCCCTTCTTTCTCAACATGCAGTTTTTCTTCCTATCCCAAAAAGCTTTGGGTTCTGTTCTTGCTTTTTTTTTTTTTTTTCCCAATTCCAATTTATTTTGTCACCAATACTCTTCTGTTGTTTCCATGAAGAATTGTTTGGGGACAAAGTCACAGTTTTCCTTGAGGTAGGGAGACATAAATACAATATTCAAATATCGTCCTCCTCTCCCCTCATTCAGCAAAGTGGTCCACCTTGTCATAGAGAGATTGCTGGCTTCAAGAGTTGACCTTAGCAATGATGTCATTTAACTGAGAAATTACTTCATTAAGTATAGAAAAATTCTTACAGTAGCTCAATTTGGGAGCTGCTGAATGAAGCTGACCCTTGACACTTTGCAAAAGAATAAGGCTTGTGTTGTACCAACAGCTGCTTGGAAACCATGTGTAATAAAGTTTGGTTTTGTGCCCATCACGAGGATAAAAGCTGGTATTCACCAACTGTGGTACCCTTATGCTCCCAGCAGAGCAAAACTGCTTAGATCAAAGTTAAAAAGTCTGCTTCTATGTGGGTGTCTATACATTTCACAGTTCCTTATGCTAAAAGTAACAGTGTACTTGCAAAGGCCAGCAAATGCTGCTCTTCTTGTTCAGCTTCAAACCTGACATCCCCCCTCATCCTCCCATATAGGTTCCTATAAAGGTTCAGGGTTAAAACTCTTCTACGGAACATGCATAAGTTTCCTATCAAATATATATCAAGGGGGTTTTTTGCTTTGTGTTTGGAGCTTTGTTCTTTTTGCTGCTAGTGACACTTACTCTGGAAACTTCAGGGTCGGGTTTACTTTATTTTTGTCACAAAATGAGGGCAGTGTAAATACAAAATGTAAAGTAGAAGAACTTAGAGAAGTGCTTCAACGATTTGTTTGACTAAATTGAAATAAATGTTGATTTGTTCAAAAAAAAAAAAAAAAGCATACCCTTTCTGGATCTTGTTAGTCTTGACTTTTTATTTCGTTTCCTTGCTAAAGCAAAATGCGTGCCTCTTGACTTCAGAACTCTGCTCTCCCAGCTGTGAGGCATTACGGGAAGGCTGCTCCAACGTGCACTCCCAGCAGATGTGTTGGGTTTGCTCTCACTGTGCTCTGGGCTGGTCCGGGATGTGTGCTGGGTGCAAACTCAAGGCAAGAGAATGGGTGAATGAAATAGAGTGTGTAGAAATACTGTGTCTGGCCTCAAACTCTGCTGTGTGAAGCAACTGCTCTTTTTCTGAGCTTTTCCACACCTTTTTTTTTCAGTAAAAACCTATTCCAAAATGTTGTTGCTTTATGGGAAGGTAAGCAAGGTTCTCTTGGAGGACTCAAGGCAGGTCAATAATGTACTGATCTCATAGTATTTTGGGATAGGAGCTGGCTAGGAGTATCTCGCTTACCAACAAGTTGGTGGCTTTACTCTGTGTATGTTTGTTCTCCTATGATTCCTGTCATGAACTCAGAGCAGCTTATCTGAGGGGTTGGATGGGACTCTGAAGCAGGATAGATTGATGGAGAGAAAAAGAGCTCGAACCTCCCACTGGCGAAGTCTTAGATACCCATCACAGTTGTAAGATGTTCCCAGCAGCAGGTTTCTGAGCAGCACATCCAGAGAGGAGGACCACAGATGTTCCAGCTGCTGTTGAAGTGCTTGGTCCATGGGGTTGAGTTGCGGGCTTTCCTGAGAGCCTCTTCAGAGGCGCAGGGACATGTTCTGCCTTTGTGCAGCAGCCCCTGGGTTAAATGCCCATCTTTAGGAAATAAGACCTTGCCCTGTATTCATCTGAGGACCCATCTTCCTCTTTTCCCCGTGCCATTCCTACAATTACCTCTAACAATAGCTTTAGGTCCGCATGAAGCAGCAGATACAATAGAGGTTAATTCTTGTAGCTGTTCCTCTCACCAGGCACTCTTGGACAGTAAGAGAATCATGTTTTATTTCAGCAGGCTCTCTCGTTGTGCCTTCCCCATGTGCTGTTTTTCTCCCTGGAGACCCTGCTCGCTCATTCAGCACGCTCTTCGGATTTCAGTAACTTTTCTTGCAAGGTCTCTTGAGACCGCGCGCCTCTGTGCTGTTTCTCCAGGCTTTTTGGTTTTATCTCGCTCTTTGAAACTTTCCCAGAACTGCAGTGACTTTTCTCTGACCTCCAGGAACTGGAGCTCTCGAGCTCTGACACTCCGACTGGCACAACCAAGACCTGGAGACTACTTTGGGATGTCAGCTTTCCCAGCGCGTGCTGGATGAAAGCCGCATCTGAGCAACACCAGCTAAAAATAAAAGCTATTCAACTGAAGCTAGTGGCGGGTTGCCATGAGTTATTGCTCATTAAAGTGAATTGTGAGATGCTTAACTTCAGCTAATCATTTCCTGCTGCGAGATCGGCCTGGTGTGAAACGTACTCAAATGTGGGAAGGGGATTCACAATAACTAAATTTAGCTAAGGGTGTAATTTCCTCGGACTCCCTCTGTAGTTAATGGAAGGAGAGAGGCTCCTACGGGGGTGATCCCTGCTCGGCATCACCCTTGGGCAGCAGCGTGCACAGCTCCTTGACTTCCAACAGCATGAGGTGAGCTGCTGCCTGCCACAAAAATGAGCTTCTCCGAGTGACGGTGTTTGCCCACCCCACCTAGATAAGTGCTTGTTTTCCTTGGCTTAGGTTTCTACCTGGCAGTAATGATGAGGAAGTTGGATATTAAAACCAACAGAACAGTGACCATTTCACAAAGGCAAAACCCATATGCAAAATGCGGGAGCATTCCCCGCTTTTCAGTGTAGCTAACGGGAACTGTGCAGATCATCCTCTGTCTCAAAGGAGTTCTTCTTGCCCATTTCCGAGAAATGTCAGCTATTCAATAAAGTAACAGTACATTCTGAATGTTGTGTGATTAATTTAGTTTTTAGTCCTTTTTTCCCCCCCGTTCTTTTTGGAAATTATTCTTGTTTGCATGTTTGGCAGTGAAAGAGAAAGTAAGATTTTGAGTTTTTACGTTACAGTGATCGGAAAGTTTGTCAAGTATGTCTACTTTTAGCAGTGTAGGCTACTTTCTCTATTGGACTGGAAACTTCTGCATAAAATACTTAACTCCATACCACTCTTCTTGAGTTTGGACAGAATCCATTTCATCCACTTAAATGGAATTGTGAGTATCCTCACAGATTGATCTGTGCCTTTTGATGATACTTTCAACTTGAAGCTTCAAATAGTACTCCAAAACACAAACAGAAAATTTGGTTGAACCTTCCCAATTCTGTTCATTTCCAGGAGATTATAAACTTATGGAGAACATTTGAACCTCAGAGCAAAATTTACATTTCAATGGCATAGTTTGAACGTGTCTTTACCCTCTAGTGGGAAACCAGGTCGTACGTGGTGTCATCTCATGTTTCCCTCGAGCCAAAGTGCAGGGCAGGTCTGTGGTTGGACATGTGTAGAGCAGCTGAGTGGAGCTGGGAGAGGATGGGGAGCCGTGGAGGACTCTGGGGCAAGTTTTGCAATTCCATTATGAAAGTTTAACGTACTTCTAATCTGAAGGGCTTTTCAAGCCAGTTGTCCTCCATATTTGTCTGACATGGGCACTGAAAATTTCCTTGCGTTCACTTACATACTTCGCTGGAGCCTTTCTCAGAGGCAGTGCCTGAGGAGACAGTTTATCTGCTGACATTAAAAGTTGTCAGATTCATTATTCACGTTGTTATGCACTAGTGTTTTCACTTGAGGAATAGCTGTAAAGTGACTTTGTATTATCCGAATGTTCTTACCTCCCAAATTTTTGCAAATCCATGCCAGGTTTTACAGGCAGAATAGGCTCTAACGCTGAAACTGGGATCGGTACTGTCATCTGCCTAAGCCACAGAGTTTTGTAACCCTGACTCGTGCCAATAAAAATGTTTCGCTGAGCATGTTTTGGACATTTAATACACAAAAGCACAGAAGAGACCAAAGAAGCAGTTTTCATACCTCCTAATGCCATCTTTGCGTCCACAGAGCAGAGCTTTTGCCCTGAAGGTCCTCGAGTAGGTCGGAAGTGATGCTCTCAGCAGCGTTTCCCAAGGGAGAGCTTAAAGCCTCAAGGGGCTGAGAGCTGTGAACTGGAGCCTACAGCCTGTATGGTGAAGGAGATGCTCTTGGAAAGGGCAGCAGAGGGTGCATTTTGATGGTTTAGATGATTCTCATTTATTTAGTGTGAAATACTAACATAGAGACTTTGTTTGTGCATAGGGTGGGTCTAGATGACTCCTGCTTTCCAAGATTTTCTGGTGCAGAGATTGCCGTTCTTCAGGAAATAATAGCTCGAGTAAAGACTGAGTTAGTCTTTCACCCACATCTGATTCAATTCCCTCTTTGTCAGAAATGTTATTTTAGAGGAATCACTAAATATGGAAAATGGGCTCTGTCGAGCACAGCAGAGCTAATTTATGTGCTCCTTGGTCAGATTGTCATTATTGGCTTTCATTCATGAGTGGAATTATTTCTGAAAAAAAAACCCTGTTGATTTAAACGCACATGCTAATAGGATTACAGAGTTCCCATTCTGGCTCATCTTCTCTGACTTCTGTGGAAAAATCCTTTTCTCTCAGGCTGTTTTTCCGGGTGAGAGATGGAACCCTACATAAACCAGAAGATTTACCCCTTCTCACCTAAAGCAAGGTGATCACCTGTCTTCACAGCTATCTTATGTATTAACTTCTGGTTACGGAAGCATATTTCCTTCCTGTCATACATGACCTGCGGTTAGTGTGGATCAAAAAGAGAAGCCTGATGGTTTCTTTCGGGTTGCTCTGAGAAGCTTTTCCCTTTCCCCGTTAGATCTGAGTTCCTGCAGATGAGTTGAGTGCTGCATGAGCCTGACCAGACAGACCTCCCCTCCTGTACGTACTCTGGGGAACAGGGAGGTAAAAATAAAATGCCTTGTATTTATGTTCCAGCAATAATTCCTAGTGACTCAAAAGGGAATACAACTGTGCCCTTAAAATGGGTCTATGAGACTTCTGTTTTTCTTTTCACCCAAGGTTGCACAGAACTGCAATCTTGCACTTTTCAAGTAAAAGAGCTGTGCTTTTATAGATGTCTGTTCATTTGAGGAGCAGCAACAACAAAGATTTTATTCCTTCAGCGGTGTAAAAGCTCTGAATTTTATAGTTCTTTGGTCTGGCTGAGTATCTGTCATAGTCCTGTTGCCAGAATTTTCTTGGAGATTTGCTTAGGGGTGTTTTGGAAACCATCACTTCTTCTGTCTGAATGAATGGTTTGGCCCGGAAATCAATCTAGCCACACTAGTCTGCTGACCTCCCTACACCCGTTTCTCTTCACCAGATACCTTTTTTTAAGATGTGTGTATCCCAGGACAGTGGTGGGAGGACAACTCCTCACTGCAGCTCTCTGCCAGGCCCTGATATTCCTGCAGACCTGCTGCAGTGTGAGGGCAGCCACCACTTTGATGATCCTTGCGGGCAGCAGCGGCTGCCTGAATTACCACACAATGGCCCACTGTGTCTTTTCCAAAGTGCTCTCTGGCTTTTCTTGAGCAAACTGTATTTCCAAACAGCTCTACCAATACAGTTTGTAGAGCAAGTACATGCTAGAGCTTTGGAAGAAGAGCACGGTAACATGTCCTCTTCTGCTTGATCCACCTGGTGTCTGATCTCAGGCTAGTATCAAGTGTCGTGATTAACGTGTTTGTAACTGTATGTGCTGCGGAAGCAGTGGAGCTCACACCAGCACGGCTTAGGAGGTTGTGTCCAAAGTCTTTCCTGGCAGATTTTTTGTGGTGCATGTTTCTGTCTCTCATTTCGTGAGCTCTGCTCTTTGTTGAGCTCCACTCCTGCCTCTGCAACGATGTGCAAAAGGAATCATCCTCGGCAGGGCTGGCAAACAGCAGTTTTTCACAAATGTGTCCATATTTGCAGTTCCTTTAAAAAAAGAAAAGGAAAAAAAGGTTATGAATATTGTGTGTGAACTCTTGGTGTGATTTTTTGATAGTGCATGTTTGGTGATGGTGGGAAGTGGGATGATGAGATGGGAGTGCTTTGTGCATGTGTAGGGTGCTGGGTAGAGCAAAGTCACCCCACCTCATGGTGACTGGAGAGCAGGGAGATTAATATCAGCCTTTCTGTTCCACCTCCCTGCCTGTCCTCCAGCCAGCAGAGACTACATTACCACGTAAAGGTGAGATAAGGCCACGCTTCCAATCTTAGGTTCAAAGGGCCAAGCAAAGCCCGGCCTCTGTCCCAGAGGCCTTACAGTGGCTGGCCAGGGCAGTTTCAGCAGACAAGGAGAAAGAGACTTCATACCTGCCAGGGCTGTGTACAGCATGGCACAACCGAGATTTCGTAACCCCTTGGTAAACAGCCTTTTTCATCACCAAAGGCATGACCTTGAGCAGGAAAATCCAGATCCTCATTCAAGTGGGATCGTTGCATGGTGTCACACACCTGCCTCTGGAAACCTTTGGGTTGGCTTTCATCATGGCTTGTGGCTCTGGAGGCCTGATGTTTGGTCTGCAGAGGTTTCCTGGCTCTAGGTTACATTTCAGACAAAATTCTGTCAAGTAGGCAGGGTGGGCCGTGGGCCAGCTCGGGACTTAGGCTACTTCTGCCCATGTGCTGCCTCCTCCAGGATGACAGAGGACTATGACTGACTGTCGCTTCCCCAGGACGGCCTTGAACAAAGAGTGCCATGGTGTGAGAGGTGCTTTGTGTCTGTCCCTGGGAAAAGGGAAGGCCAGGGCCTGGCCCTGCTCCTAAAACCTGGTAGTAAGGGAGGTCCCTGTCCTTTCCATCATGGACTTGCGTGCTCCTGGGTTTGGCCCTGCCAGGCTGAGGTGTGATTGCACGTCTGGTAACAAATCCGTGGGGCAGAGAGGGTTGTCCCAGGCTCCATTTAGCCTCCTATCAGCTCCCCTCCCTTACTAAAAGGTAAATTGGCAAGGTGCCCTTGACTGGAGGTAGGGGTTTGGACTGTGTTACTTACAAGCTGTAGTAAAAACCTCTCTGTACGTTAATGTGGGAAGACCAGCTTGTCCTCAGTTCTCCTCAGCCTCCCTCCAAGCCCAGTCCCCAGCAAAGGCAGTGAGTCCCTGATACGGCTGCTTGCTCCAAGTCATCCTCGACAGCAGCAGCCCTCCACGAAGCGGTCACTTCCAGCTTTTCTCCTTCCATGACTGCAGCCTGGCTCCCTTTGCACCAGTGATTCCCAACGTTAATCCTCCTGCAGCAGCAGCAGGAGCGTGGGCACCTGAGGGCACTCTGCTCAGCGCAGCCCTTTGCCGAGAAGCCCTTGAGCTTTCCCTGCTGCCTGTGGGGGTTTTGGTGCTGCCGGGGGGACAGAGGGGCGCAGGCGCTTGCCATATCAGAATCACCGTCACGGAAATCTGAATATTGGTGACGCAAGGTGTGCTGATAAACTCCCAGAGCATCACGTGGAGCCTGCGAGAGGAGACTATCTAAAGCCAATTGAGTGGAAGATGGAAGATAAGCTGGCCACTGGCAAATATTATCTTGCACTGGTTGATTTAACGCTGCTTCGGGTGCATGAAATAACATCAATGACAGCTGGCTAAAGCCAAGCCTTTTTGAGATAACACTGCTACTTTGCCCTTACGGAGGAATGTCAGTAAAACCCCAGCAGCTCCACCTGGGGTCTGTCCTCTTCCCAGCCCCTCGCACGCTCACCTCTGTCATCAGAAGACAGATGTTTGGATTTTCTTCCTGTCTGGGGAATGAACTTCAACTTCCTGTAACTAGTTACAGTTATTTCTGTATGTTCTAAAAACCTAACTTTTGACCCCAGGTATGTAATAAATTATTGGCTCAACCTCAGACAGAGGCTATGATTATAAAATACTATAGAACATTGTAACTCTCATGGTCTGTGTTTTACAAGCTGGCAGGCGAGGCAGGTTGCAGTCTCTGGGGACGCGTAGCCGGCTGTCAGCAGTAGCTCTGCCCAGTGGGGTTGGAGCTCTGCATGCGGGCAGCAGGAACCAGTATAGGTAACTATTCTCCAGGAGGGTAGCTCTCCCTCAGCCTGTGTGCTGCCCAGTATCTCTAATGATGTTTATTGTTGAACTGGGAGTAGCTGGATGCACCAAGCTATTTTCATGTGTTGCAACTTATGGTTTTGCTTTCTGCTGGGGTGGTTAAGAGATGCAGAGGGAACCATCTAAAATGTTTAATGACATCAGCTGACTGCTTTCTGATGTACGATCTGAGATGTCACTTACAGGAGTGTGAAAATTACTGAATTCTGTAGGGAAAAAAAAAATATGTAGGATTAAACATCTCAGTCCCTGATTGCTGCTGGGGAAAGAGTTGCCTTGCTGTGGTTTCAGAAAGGTGAAAGTAGGGCACCCATTCCTAAAGGGCAATTGAGAAATCTTTGAGCAACTTGTTTGCTTTGGTTTTAAAGACCTACTGCCATTGGCACATCTTTGGTCTGTTGCTTTGGTGGGGAGTAAGGGAGGTTGCCCTTTTCTAAGGCGCTAGTCTGAACATGTGTATCGATAATTGTGGTTGAATGCAGTTCAGCACAATCTCCTGCTTGGATATAATGAAAATATTTTTTAATTTTAAGCCTGCCTTGTATCTCCTTCTTGGGAGGTTCCTTCAGTTTGAACAATTTGACATCTTTTGTAATTGTTCATTCCAGTTTCTTAGTTCTAGGGAAGGTGTGAAGTCTTCTGACAAATTGCTTCCAGGGGCAAAGGAGATAATTTTAAAGTGCTTCAAATAACCTTCAGAAGTTAATAAGTAGTCTAACTAACAGTAATGTCATTGGGGTCTGGAAACAGCTGAGAAGCATTTATGGAATTGGAACCTGGCAAAGCGTTGGTGGCTGTCAAGTCTCCTGTAGTAATCTGCTTTTTGTGCTCATTTTCTTCCTGGCAATTCACAATGAAATCTGTGGGAAGAAGCTGAGAAATTCAGCACTTTGCATGAAATTCCAACTTTCATCAAAAACTAGATAACTTTGCTGTCTGTGATCTTTCATAAGGACAGTGTGGTGGGAAATGAGAGAAGCGTGTAAGATTGTGAAGAATGCTGGTTGCGGGGCATGTTCCTCTCTCTGGTGTGCAATAAAGTTTACACAATGGCCATAGGTCACAAAACTGTTCACCGAGGCAGCTTGTATTTTCATGCGCAGGACTGTCAAGCGCTTGATGTGCACTAGGAAACAGAGGAGGTGCTGTTATGACCTCTCACCTACATTGTCTTCTTCCAGATGCGTATTCAGCCTCTTCCAATGACAACGGGGGCAAGTCTGATTCAGTGGCCAACTTACAACCTCAGCCATCCCTCAACTCCATCCAGAGCTCTCCTGGCCCCAAGCGCTCGACCAACACACTGAAGAAATGGTTGACCAGTCCTGTGCGCCGGCTGAACAGCGGGAAGACCGAGAGCAACATTAAGAAACAGAAGAAGGTGCGAGATGGCAGGAAGAGCTTTGACCTCGGCTCACCAAAGACTGGAGACGAAACCACTCCTCAGGGAGACAGCGCAGATGAGGTGTGTATTGGTGTTTGTTGCAGGAAAGACCATCTCGCTGATAGTCTCTTCTGCGGTGTGTGAGTCACAGTTCAGTAAATGCAGTTCCCTTAGGTCCAGAAGGAACAGCGGATCATATGTAAAATTGCGTTGCTTGAAACTGTGTTGCAAACAGCATTTTCATCCAAAGAGCAATGGAATCTATAGGGAGGAGCATTTCAAAGTCTGCATGTGTTATCCTCCTTTGACTAGATATTTTTTTTTAATAGCCTATTAGAAAGCTGCCAAGGATAGAAATTAAGTTATTCTTGAGCAACTGTTATCACTTTTTGCTGAGGTTCATATCAACTTTATCCTACCATGGCAGTGTAATTCTTTATTGAAAGGAAAAGCTCAGAGAAATAGCCGTGTTTCAGTTAAATCTGCTAGACATTTGTAGCTGCAGTTTCACTGGAGGCATGTTCTTTGCCACAATAGCTCTTTCCTGATAAAGTGAATAAGGAATTACAAGCTGAAAATGAGAAGATACTAACTTAACACAAATAGAGGACCCTATTTTAAAAACTGTACATTGAGCTGTTCTCATTTAAATTAAAAAGTACTTTTCCCTCAGCACAGAGACAGCTGTAACTGTCATAGCTGCTTGTGTGATCTATAAACTATATTTCTATAACTTGTAGAATGCACAGAGATCAACCAGCAAAACCTTACATTTTTATTGCTTATCTTCCATGATGCTTAGCATTACCTGCAATTCTCTCCACCCAATGCAATATAGAGCCAGTATTAATATCACTGACAGACTCGAAGCCTGGTAGTAGAGCTCAGATATCTAAAAAGATAAAAGAAACTTGTCCCTGCCTCTAATTATATTTCACTTTTCTTCAGAAGAGCAAGAAGGGTTGGGGAGAAGATGAACCAGATGAAGAGTCTCACACACCTCTTCCTCCTCCTATGAAGATTTTTGACAATGATCCAACCCAAGATGAGATGGTAAGGCCTCCCCTACTATACCAGTTTGCTGTTTAAGTGCATTTCTCACATAGAGATTTCACAGTGGTTTTGTAGTTGTCTTCTAGTATCCAGGGCCGAGATTTGTGGTTGTAAGAGGCACCTAAGTGGAAATCATATTCTAATACCTTTCACCAATTGAATTTACAAATAGTGCTGGATAAGCAATTTAGCCCTGGCGTCCCTTTTCATGGCAGGTCGATCGTGTGCTTGTGTTGTGTGTGGTCAGAAATTTCACACAGGCTGATAACACATGTTCTCCACGTCTGTTTTAAAAGTGCTGTTGGTGTCTGGCAGTAGCAGCAGAAATAGTATTTGGTGGCAGTCTGGGCCTGAGGAGTAGGACAGATGCTGGAGTCTGCTTGAATCCAGAAATCCCACCTTTCCCAAGAGTTGTATAAGCTTAGGCTCTCCACTCAGGCTTTGTGTGTGATTGGGGTCCAGGATTGCTGCCAGTCTGTGCCCCACCATCTACTCTCCATTTCAAAGTGCTTTAAAACTTGCTGATGTAAAAGTCTGCCCAGTACTGTCACTGGGCATTTCTGGGGTGTGTGGCTGATCATCACTGAATGGTCCATCAACTCCAGTTAGCTCAGAAGCCCACAAGGTATCTGAAGTCCCTCTCAGAAGGATGGGAAAGGCATTGGTCGGCCCATCTTTGTGTACCATGTTGGTGGGGGTAGTTCTCTGCTGTTAGCTAGAGCCTCTTGAATGTTGAGTCAGAATTTGCAGTTGTAGATGGTGCGGTGGCTTGCAGAGTCCTTCAGTTGCTCTCTTGGACTTGGGGTGAGAATCTGTGAATGACAGTGGTTTGTGTTCACCGTCAGTGCGGGTCCTGTCTGGATTGTGTCCTCCCCCACCCTTTCCTGGTGCTGTCGTCTCCCTTGTAGAAATCCATCCTCCCGTTTAGCTGTTTCCTGCGTTCCTGCTGGCATCTGTTTTTAGCACTGGCACTTCTGTATCTCTATTCTCTGATTGCAATTACTGCATGCAAAGAAGCAAGAATAGGGGAGATTAATAAATTGCCAGAAAAAAAAAAAAAAAAAACCAAAAAACAACCCAGAATGCTCTTGGGGAAGGTTCAGGCAGGAGTTTGGAAATACAGAGAGAGAAGGGCGCAGATATTTCTGGGACTCAAGGAGCAGAATGATGGAGGAGAGGACTTGGGGGCTTGCTGCTAATCTGTCAGGAAATGTTATGACATTGTGGTGGCAGCAAGACCAGAAGGAAGCAGCTGGAGTCGTGGACTCTTGCCCTTTGAGTGCTGCGTGTTCTGCTGGCTGTCTGGCGAGGGGCAGAGGCGAAAGGTCGGCAAAGTAGAGCCGTGGTGGATCCATGCCCAGCACAATAGCAGTTGCTCCTGGCTTGTTCTTTGTGGTGTCTACCTAAACGTTTTGGGGATAGTTTGCTTTTTGGTTTTTGGAGGGGTTTGTTTTGGGCTTTTTTTTAAAAGAAAAACAAAACTACTTTAGCTTGGTTCACTGTTTTTGATTTTTAACATGTCATGTGATTTCAGTATTTCTTAAATACATTTCTGACAGCACCAATGTTGTGGAACTAAACTGTTTTCTGCTCCAGATAACTGAGCTTTATAGAGCATTTTGGCATCCTGTTTCTTCACCGACTCCTAAAAGAGAAGATTGGATAGAGCAAGAAGCATCTGAAACCCTTTTTCTCTCTCTTTTTCTTCCCCTACTCAC
The DNA here is from genome assembly GCA_009806455.1 of Tetrax tetrax. Classification (NCBI taxonomy): domain Eukaryota; kingdom Metazoa; phylum Chordata; class Aves; order Otidiformes; family Otididae; genus Tetrax; species Tetrax tetrax. The sequence continues at coordinate 22,778 of WHYT01015786.1, forward strand.
TTTTTGTCACGGGGAAAGAAAAACTTAAGCTCATAAGAATGGCTCCTGAATTCCCTGGCACAAGAGCACCATGTTAGCAATGTTTGAGCCACGCTGGAGCCAAAAGCTCTTTAACGGTGTTAATTTGGGCACAGCTCCCTACTCATGACCTACTACTGCTTACAGGCATGGGCTTAGGCTGGACCAGCAGCAGCGTTGGGCAGTAGTGGTAGGTGGGAGATGTCTGCATGGTGCGTGGGGTAGCACCTTTCCCTAAGCCCATCTGCAAGGCAGCAATCATTGTGCCTCACTGCTCCTGGGGGCTCTTATCACAAGATATTTTCATATTAGAAACTCATAATTTACTTCCTGGGAGATAGAAATACCATTTTTTTTATTTGCCCCACATAAACCAGACTCTCTCAGTCACAAAAGAGTTTTGTTTTACCCCGAAAGGCATGTAGGCAGCATGTATTTACTTGCAGTTATTTACTTTTCAGAGATATTGAGCAATTTCAGTTAAAAGTGAGAGCAACAGCTGCTTAGTGCCTCTAAAAATTGAACTCCTCCTAAAATGGTTATGCTTGATGGTTATTGTCTATGTATTTGTCCAGTATGTCTTAGAAATCCCTATTTTTAGTCTTTTTTTTCTTAGACACATCTGTCCACACCGCAGGTGAAACAAGCTGTCTGAGCTTTTGCATTTGTATGAGATTCCTGCATTACCGGCCTAATTCCTCAATTACCGGCCTGATTACCTGTAGTTTTTGTTGCTGTTGTAATTAGAACTGTTGATTAGACATATTATTTGTGAAAGACAAGATGACAGTGGCAGGCTGTTCACTCTTCTGCTCTGTCATAAGCCTTCTGGTTGGGGTTGGTCTCCTTTGCCTTTTTTTTTTCTCCTGGGGCTGCGTCACTCAACACAAGCAACCTCCCCAAAGGGCTACTTGAAGAGATGGCCAGCTGCCCAATTCCTGCCATCACATTTCCACGTCTCACTCCCCAGCACTATTTAATCTCAGATGCATGTTCGTTGGCACCTGCATGGTGACTTCGCTGAAATAGCTGCTCTTCAGAAGACCTTTATTAAGCAGCTAAGAGATTAATAAGGTTTTAAATAGTTTTAATACAGAATTTATAAAAATTTATCCATGCCTGGTCTGTGTCAACCTGCCACAAGCAGGTTATTAAAGGATCTATACTTTTAGTCAGTGCTTGTATTTAATTCAGAATAAATGTACACACAGGTGAGTTAATAAATACCAATTCCCATAGCTATCGCATGAGTTTGGGTTGTCAGAGCGAGATTTCTTAGGACAAAGACCAAGGAGTGAAGATACCCATATAGAGCAGAAACCTTAAATTAGAGCTGAATATTTCACACAGAGGCCAGTCTTTTCGGTGCCAAGGGGCATGCTTGGATAGCACATTGATGAGATCTCAGTGTTTCTGAAGATCTGTAAAACCAGCAGCTATTAGCTATGGCTACCTGAATGGGGAGACATCCAAAGACATTAAGTGATGCCAGGCACCTAAAATCCAATACCTGCCACCAACAGACAGGCAGAGAGAAGCAAGACTGACAGTATTCTAATTAATGTCAATATGGAAAAGAGGGCATCTCCAAAGAGTGCTTCTGCCCCTCCTGTGCCAAGTAGCTACTATAGATGAGAGACTTTGGGGTGTTTTCTCTCCACTAATTGCAGAGAGGGAAGAGAAAAGATATACATTTTAGATGGCTGAAGTTGCATGAATGTGAGGTGTCATCTGAGTTCATTTGGAGTTACAATTGATCAGTGGGGAAGGGAGGGGGAATGATTTGTTCTCCTCTGCCTCCCTCCCCTATTACCTGTAACTCCATGTGTACTCTATGCTTAACTGCATTTATTAAATATGTATGTATGGGGCAGGGGGTAATTTCTTGCATCTGCAGTAAGAAGATCAATTTTCTGGAGCCTGTAAGACCGTAGATGTCTTTTGAAGGAGGAACCAACAGACATTAAGAGTTATTGTAGCCTGGTTGGAAATGAACTTCAGTTCTTTGACACTGTTCCCTGGTTCTCAGCCTCAGAACTGCCACAGGGAGATGTGCTACCAGAAGTGGATGGCAATTCTGTCCTTGTCTGATACAGCGACACTCACTCGCTCACCTGACCATGCATGTGGTGCTCTAACCCTCCTGCTGCCCTTCCATGTTTGTTCTCCTGTCACAGAAGCTGCTTCACTAACCACTGGTTTCCTGCTCCCTTCTCATCCTGCTAACTTGCTTTTCCTTTGCAACCTGGTGTCTTTCAGTCCTCTTCTTTGCTAGCTGCTCGACAGAGCTCCTCCGATGTCCCAACTGCTGCGGATCTTGTCAGTGCAATAGAAAAGTTGGTCAAAAGTAAGCTGGTAAGTTTAGTGTTGTGAAAACTGTGTACACAACAGGCCTAATATGACTCTAGGGAAGGGCTTGAAAGTCTGCCTCTTGTTTCTGATTTCCTTGCTTTTCACCTTCATCTGCTCTGCTTTTATTAACCCTGTGTGCTCTGCTCCTTAGTAGAGTGTCTAATATTTTTGCTCCCCGTGTGAGATGAAGCCTACATCTCATGTTGCCATGTCAGCTCTGCGCTGCATAGTTGAAAGGCACTTTTGGAGCAGGCTTTGCAGAGCATGAGCTACTGTACTGTACTCTTTCTGGGGTCTTGTTGGTATTCTTTCAAGTATTTTACACAGTGGGATGTTTTATTTGTTTTGTTTTAAACCTTGTTTGTAAGCACAGGAGCTTTACTACCCAACATGAATTTCTCTGGTGTTCTGGCTTCCTTGAAAAGACCAGAGTAGACCTTCTTGAAGTATCACAGCTGTGCTTTAATTTTGCAAAGATTGATGTGTTGCTTTTAATCTGTTTTGTCAACTCTTTCTGACAGGGAGTGGGATAAGCAATAAAAATGCTCTGGGTTTAATTTGTTTAAAAATGCCGGTATTGTGCACTCTCCCTGTCCGGTCCCATTTCTGTTGGACAAGGAGTAAATCCTGTTTCATATCTTGGCTTCTCTTAAGTTTTCCCTGGAACCGTTCAAAAGGTTAATATGAAAGCTAAGCCTTTTCTACATGTCCCAGGACCTCTGAAATTAGATGAATGCTTGCTTTGAGCAAGCTTAACTTAATTAACAAGTCAGGATTAAAGCAGTGTTATGATAAGCCTACAAAGGTTAATTTCCTTACATATACTGGAAGGATGAAGAGAGTAAAAACAAAAGAGAAAAAGCCACAGTGATCATTAGATTACTGTAATTCTGTGCAAGCAGCTTTATCTAGTGAGTCATTTCAGAGGGTTTTGGCAATTTCTCAGTTTGAGATGTTGGTACACGAAGATAGTCAGTGTTCACAGGGTGCTTGATAAGGAGTAAGTGGTGAAGGAGCACTTTGTGACATGGGAAACAGAGAAGGACGTTCCCAGAAAATTTACTCAAAATTGTTTTATTCCATCAAGAGACTAACAAATTGAGAAGTATTTCATTAATTCAGTTAGATGTATTTTCAGAGGATATTTTATCTCCCCTCACATGCAGGCTGTTAGTTCCATTGCAACTACTTTCAAGGGATTTGGGGGAAACTAATTATTGTGGAATGTTTCTATGTATCCATCTATCGCTGTTTCATTGCGTGTTTTACTTCACTACAAAGAATCTCCATTCAGTCTTTGCCAGAGAAACACTGATCATGTGTAGCCTAACACTGGTTCTAATTGAGACACCAGGATATTTTCAGGTTGTTTTGAAATAATTTGGAAGAGTTTTCTCGTCCTGGAACATCTTTTTTCCACCTTCCAGCAAAAGGACATCTCTGTTTTAATGCTTTTTTGGAGGGGTCTTATGTCAACTTAAAACTAGTTTGGTTGTGTTTCACTACGTCCTGACTCTGCTTGGTTTTAGACTGCAGTGTTGATTGCAGAACTGACTTGAAAAAGAAGAAAACGCTGATGCTGGAGTTCAAGGATAATGTTTATTCTATCATTCTTTGGGGTTTTTTTAGACCCTTGAAGGAGGATCTTACCGAGGAAGCTTAAAAGATGCCACTGGCTGCTTAAATGAAGGAATGACGCCTTCAACCCCCCCAAGAAACCTTGAAGAGGAACAAAAAGCCAAAGCAATGAGAGGCAGGATGTAAGTTGTCTTGCTGGTTCTTCTTTCTGAAATATGCACCCAAGGAGGACATGTAGCCGCACTGAAAGAATACTTTGTAGTCAGTGAATGAGCACGGAACTGGGAGTAAAACTGTGGTTTGCTTGTTTCTGCTTTTTCTTAAGCTGTAAAAATACTTTATAAAAGCACTTGCGCACCCAGGAAGCTCATCATCACTCTTTAAAATGTACATTTTTTACCTCTAAATAGCCAATATCTGTTGCTGTAAGAGCCTCCGAACAGCTACACAAGATTTACCGAGATGTTTGCCTTAGTAATTACTGCATTGCTAGAGGTGAAATCAGCTCTCAAAGGGGGATATATGGTTGACCTTGTTAGCTACCTTCAAGGAAAAGAACAGAGAATCCCACTAGGTTTTTTTGAATAAGAGATTTTTTTTTTTTTTTTTTGCCTTAGTTATTAGCAAAGGAAAAGGCAGAATTCAGATGCATTTGTGGTGGAAACACACCACTGACAAGAAGCTTCATTTGGGAAACCCTCGTGTTTATGGTAATGAGAGGAGAGAAATGGTGACAGCTCATGAAAGTTGTTTTTTAAAATTATCTGTACACTCCCTTAAATGTAACAAAAACAACACTTGTGCTTTCAAAGTTTATCATGGTTAAAGCATTTCTTAAATGTATAGTTCAGCTGAAGGACACAGAGAATTGGAGAAACAGAATCAGTAATTACATGTTTGAGAGCTCAGGTAGCTGTTGTGTTTATGCTGCCTCTTACACTAACAATGATAACTGCAATCAACTCATCAAATCATGCATTGGTGGGAAAAGTAATAGTACGTACAGGTCTCACTGGAGTGTGGTAAGGTGAGAGGTGGGAGAAGAGCAGCCCCTTTGGGAAAGATGCCTAGCAGGGAAGGGAATCAAGTGAGGGGAAGACAAGGAGCGAGCTGAGTGTAGACAAGGAAGCAGAAGCAAAGTGTCACCAGTCTGTGAAAGCCATCATTTGCTCCTCCAGTTTGTTGTAGGAAGCCAGAGAAGCAATCCAGTGAGGAACTGGATCAACTCCCAGCAGCAGGCAGGGACATGACACTCCTGGATGTGTTTCTGAATGGGAGAAGCTTTCTACTAGACAGCCGTCAGCCTTCCTGCCAGAAACATCTCTGCCCACGCCTGTCTCTGAAAGCTCCTCAGTATTGCAAGTGCTTGGATTTTTCTGGTAGCAATTAATTAATTGGATAACTGACAAGCAACTGCAGGTTGCAGTTGTAGTGCGGAGACCTTTGCCACTGTAAGCATAGATACAGGAACACTTCCGAGCACACAACGCTTCTGTCAGGGGAACTGGCAGTGCGTTACGTGTAATTAGTAGCTGTCTCCGTCCAGATTTCCTAAATGCTAGGATGTTTAGGAGCACCTGCTAGTAGCTTTCAGCACAAGACATCTGTCTCCTCTCCAGCTCCTTTGTGTCTGTGTTCTGTATCTCTATGGCTCGCTGTGCTTAATTCCATGGCCATATGAGGCAGCTGAACTCCAAGCTTGAGCTGTGACCCTCCTCGTTCCCCACAAAACAGCAGCTGAATCTTTGCACAGGCATGGGCAGTAATTTCCTGGGCCTTTGGCAACACACACAGTTAGCGTTGGTGTTAGGAAACCCCTTTTCCATTTCTATGAGCAATAAGGCAATAGCCTCATCAAGTAATGTGATTCAATATAGATTTAATACAGAGTTAACAAGATACGCAGATATTCAGGCTTATTCAGAAGTGGGGAGGCTCTAACCTTGTTCCAGTTCATGCCATTTTAAATACAACTGTGTAGTCAGTACCTACTGGTGACCAGGCCAGGCACTTTGCAAGCAACTGCCTGCCCTTGCTCCATGCTATCAGATGAGGAGGTAAGTGAACTTGATTTTTTGGCAGCTTGCATCTTAGAAACCTTAAATTTGGGAGTACCTCTAAGATCCTGTGTTAGGGTAGGCTTCAGAGATTTAATAGAGAGGGTCAAGGTTTGTTTTTCTGCTTGCTAGGAAGAGGGGAGCTGAGGGAATGCTGGTGCTGAGTTTGAGGTAAGCAGTGGAGGTACCGACCCTGGCTCCTCTTAGAGCTGTAAATTTGCAAGTTTAATCTGTTCATCTGAGAGACATCTGGTTGCTGCACTGATTTTTAATTCACACATGCCTGCATGTGCTGCAACGTTATGTACTACAAGTACCCACTGCTTCGTTTTTGGAGCAGGATTTGGCCGGATGTATCCTTGCAGTAACTCAAACCGAAGGAGTTTGGGTGTGGGGGAGGCAGTGGGCAAATGGGAGAGATTCTCCCCATCTTTTTGGCAGCTCTCTGTCTTCATGGGGAGCAATGCAGATGGAGGTGGTGTGAGCAGAAAAGTAACCTCCCAGCGTGCCTGCCCGCATGGAGGAGACGCGGCGAGCCTTTCGCAAGGGCACAGCAGGTCAGCCAGCGAGAAGGGACTGCACGGCGTATGCTTGTTCAGGCCGCACGCTGCTGCGTCGTAAAAGAGCAGCCTTTTGCCCCGCGCGTGTTTACTACGCAGGCACACAACTTGGCAGGGCGCTTCGGAGAGCGCGAGCATCTGGCATCGCCGCTGCCAGCCCTGCCTTCTGCCAAAGGGGCTGGATTTCTCTCTCAAATGAACAAGAAGCTGTTTGACCTCTTCCTGCCACATGTCTTAAGTATCTCCTCCACGCTGTCTGAGCACGGGACACTTCGGGAGCACAATGAATGAGAGCAGGATTTATTTTCACAGGAATCTCTCATAACTGAGTCTCTCCTCGCAATGCCAGTCTGCTTTTTTTTTGTTGTTTTTTTTTTTTCCCTCTAGATATTTTCAACCAGGCTTTAATCTTAGCACTGTTTGCCCTCAGCCCTATCATTTCAAGTGGGTCAGTCTGCTGATTGATGTGACCAGAGCGATAGTGGACATGAAAGCACTCCTCTATCTCGTTAGCCTTGTTACTGCCGTAGTGAACTTGAGCACAGATGGAGTTTATTTGTCACGTGCCAAATCTGTGTATTGGCGTAATTGAGGCAGAGACTGTCTGCAGCAAGCTGTAACTTTTTGAAATGGCCCTCGAAAGAACATGGTGTGATTAGTTAGTCTAAGGAGGGGCTTTTTTTAAGCTTGCTGTTTTTTGCATGCATCAGGCCTTCATTAGATGACTTTCCTACCCAGGATTATTAGCTCTGGAATCAGTGTAAAGTATTTGACACCCACACACAGATTACCTAGTCTGAAAGATTAAGCTCTTGGTTATGATGGGAGGGGAGATTTGTTTTCCAAGTGTTTGAAACTTCCAAATTAAAACTTAATTGCTGAAACTCTGGCAAAGCCAGAGAGACTGGGGCAAGAAATCCTCTCCTGCTTCCTGCAAAATGGGTCGGGACTTGTCTCCATCACTATTAGGGGGGTGGAGGAGAGGAGAGTGGGGAAGGGTCGTTCAAAGTACAGGCTGGTTGTGCTGCTGCTCTTGCACCTCCTGGGTTGGGGGGCGGAAAGAGGTAGGAGGAAAGAGTGGTTAAGAGAACTGAAACTACCCTGACCTGAAATGTGATGTTTTTGTCATTTACATTCCACCCAGCTGTGAGTGAAGAGTGAGTCATATTAAATGACCTGGAATGACGGTGGGGTAATACGTGCTAAGAGGAGCAAACAGTAACATCAAGGAATATGATCAAATTTGTGTATGTTCTGTTTTAACTTAGGTTTGTCTTAAATGAGCTGGTGCAGACTGAAAAAGACTACGTCAAAGACTTGGGAACGGTTGTGGAGGTGAGCTGAAGCAAACCCTGCTATGCAAAATGTTTTCCCACTGAAAAGCACCATGCTGGCAAGTGACAACAACAAAAAATACAGCACAAGAAACAAACTGCTTTATTTTGCACTCTGCTTCCATGGTCCCCTTGTCTTGTTGACAGAAACAAGAGAAATGCCTTCGGAAACTATTTTTGTTTCCATCTAACAAATGTTGTATTTTAGGTTTCAGCTCCAGTGTGCAAAGATTTTTCTTGGCTACCCTGCTTGTGACAAACTCTTTCTGCTTTAATGCAGCCTTGAGGGTAATGGTGGAGAATAACGTACGCTCCTACCACTTATTTTGTGCTTTTCTTGCTGTCATATTGAGTAATGGTAACACATACTTGAGTTTGCACCTGGACTAAAGTCCTGTGTCTGAGCACCATTCCAGAAGCTGGGTTTGGATCTGTGCTGAGGTGCATACGTGGCCCATGGATTAACTGTTTTGTGGAAAAACAGTTAGATACCCTTAGATAAAATAGAATTTGTTTTTTTTTTTTCTGTTTAAAAAAAAACAAAAACCAACAACAAGCCAGTTATAGTTTTTTAAGCTTCAATTTGTAAAGACCTAGCTGATCCCTGAGGATCACTTGTCAGAGCCAACTCACACTTAGGGTCCATTTTTTTTCCCAGCAAGGACTTGGAACTGGAGGCACTTGACTGAAGTGGGCTTTCAGCAATGCTTTTTGCATTGACTAGTCCAAGGAGAATTATCAGTCCGTCTAACAGTGATTTTCAACAGCTTCCAAAATTGAAGACCTTTGTGTTGTTTTCTGCTTACATGATGCTTTGATGGCAAACCTGACAGGGCTGCAGTGCTCCGAAGACTTAAAAGAAACTTTCAGGAGGTGTGAGAAACTGTATTAGTGTGACTCTAAACTTACTGCTTGGCTTTGTGCTCCCACAAAATACTCATGGTGATGAATGGGAGAACTCTGTACAGAGTCTGGCTTCTTCCTCTTACCAGAGAAGCCAAGAGCTTGATAAACTACTTTTGTTTAACTTTTATCTTCCAATTGCACTTGTCACTTCAATGACATCTAATAATGGTTTGTGTAAGTATTGTAGATATTCAGAATAAATCCTTTAAAGTTATCTTTTAAGCAAACTGTACAATTTAAAGTATCTAGGCGGGTTTCTGGTTTTAAATTGTAGAAAAGTTATTTCAAGCATTTTCAGTGTAAAAAAAATCTGACATTAAACTTTTGCTTCTTTGAAAAAAAAAATAGTATAATTATGCTCCCCCTTCAAATGAACCCTTTGCTAATCAGTGATCATTAATTTGAAGGACTTCATGAAGAGGATAGAAGAAAAAGGAGTTTCTGGAGATATGAAAGGGAAAGACAAGATAGTATTTGGCAATATTCACCAGATCTATGACTGGCACAAAGAGTGAGTATTTTGTTTAGTTCCTTTTTAAGCACCTTCTAACCACTTTTCCATAAAGGATTGGGATGTATGGTGTCTGTACATCTAAGCTGCTTTTAATTGAACATCAGCAGGTCATTCAGGGCTGAATTTCCAAAGGATGTTGCCTCACTTTAAATGATCTCTGTTTGTTTGTAAGTGCTGCTTAATAACTTCACAAACCATGGCTACCTTGAATCCTGAGAAAGTGTTCTAATTCATGTGCTTTTAGCCAGAGTTTCATTAAACACTAGATCTTGATATAGGGCTTTATCTACCCAGCCAAAACCAGCACAACTGCATGATGCAAAGCATCAGTCTTAAAGTCATTTTTCCTGGTGAAAAAAAAAAAACAACCTTCAGTGGGCTATAGCTTTGCACTGCCTGGCTGCATGGGAGGATGTTTGTCATGCTGTCTCTCATTGCAGATACAGCTTTATGCTGGCTCAAACACCATGCCAGGAGTGCTGGTCAGTGTGACAGAAATGTTGCACGCAAGAGAGTCTGCTCTGTATCAGTGCTGTGCTGCCAGCAGCGCTGCCACTTCTTGCTGGGAAGCCACAACAAGAGTCTCAGTGGGAGATACCACGGTGGCCCCTCCATAGCTCCTGAACTATTATTCATAAGCAGTCCTGACATGGCTCCCAGAGAGTTGCTGCTTGTGGGGTACTTGCTGGATCCTCAGAAAAGCTACTGAGGCTGACATAATTGTGTTTCTTTGGTTACAGATGTAGGGTCAATTTGGTCAAGTCATTATTTCATTCTTATGTTTTGTGGTTCTCAGCAACATAAACGTCTTCACATGCAGCTGATATCATCATGAAGGCTAACCATACCAGTAGTATTTGGCTAACAGGGTGATAAAATGCAAATACCTTCAAAATCCTTGTCTCGTGAAAGCTCCGCCATGCTTTGTTAGGCCTAGTTCGTGCTTTTGATTCTGAGTTAGGAACTCTGTTCCTTGAAAATCTTACTCTTATAAAAGTAGCTTTTGAAAAGCTGCTGGAAACAGGAGAATTTTGGGGCAATTTTTGCTATAACTTTATGAACAACAATGTCTTGCTTATGGACAGTATGGTCATCATTTCAACTCTGCCACTCAGAAATAGTCTACGGCTCCAGGCAAGCTAGAATTTGAGCGTGCACGTGCAATGGACACCAGGCTGGATCTTCCTTCAGCTCTGGACATTTTCCTCACCGAGGAAACACGATGTCCTTCCCATCACGTGTCCCACAGGTGCTTATGTCATGGCCTGAGCCTGTCCTTATCTTCTGACAGATGCCCTTGTGAGTGCAAAAAAAAGAAAAAAAAAGTCAGAAAAAGCTTCACCATAGATTAAGTTGATACCAGCAATGGAATGTTTTTAGCAGTGCCATTTATTGTTTAAGTCTGATGACAGGAGTTTTCTGTAACACATAGAGAAGGATTCCTTATTTTTAGTACTGCATATCTGGGTCAAGAAGTCTATTTAAATGCAGATGAATTTAATAACATTTATAGAAAATTGAGTTATGGAAGTAGCTGTATCTGATGGTAGTGATAGAGACATTTAGTTGGGACAGTTGTCCAATGTGTGTATTTTTTTGAGGTTCTAGGATTTCTTGGGACCAGACCATTGCAGGCATGTCCTCTTGCCAAATCTGGCTACTGTAGCAAATCCATAAAGGCATTTGAGACAGAAATCCTGCAGTGAAAAAGAAGACGACCGTGGAAAGGGAGATTGTCAGAATTTGCCTGCCTGTTTTCTACCAGTTAGAAAAACCTGCCAGTATTTCTAAAGTTGAATTTAGCTGCTTTTACCTCGCTTTAGGCCTTTCAGTATATTCTTGGTAAGGACATTCAGGCTAGAACGAATGACCTCCCCAAAACTGGAGGTCAAGATAGAGATAGTGTTTATGAATCACTATTACTATTACAAATTACAGTATATTACTAACAGTAACATACTGACAAATAGTGAAAAACAGAACATACCCAAACTCCACCAACAAAAATATGTTGATTTGTTTATTCAAGTGGAAACTTCTGCATCTCTTTCGTGTTGACCCGTACTCCAAATCTGCTCCTGCAACTGAGAACTCCTGGTAAAGCTTCAGTTGAGTTTTCAGAAGCGTTTTGGTATATGGAAAAATTTTACTTCGAGAGTTCTCAGTGAAGGAAAGCAACTCTTGCAATTAGATAGTAATTGACACATTTAAAAATTGAAACCACTGTAATAGTAACAAAGAGCAGATAGATTGCAAGACAAGACCTCCATATTTCATAGCTCTTCTCTAATGTTCTAGAAATGCTACCATTACAGGCTGAAGCTAAGCTTACCTTTTCATTTATTATTGAGTACTATAGCTAAAATTGCACCAATATATCTGAAAGACAACTAGTTTGCTGCTGGGATGACCTGAAGAAGTACTCTGAAATGTTGATATCCTTTCTTTCAGCTTTTTCCTGGCTGAACTGGAAAAATGTCTTCAAGAACCTGACCGTTTAGCACAGCTTTTTATTAAGCATGTAAGTTTTATTTTGTTATCTATCTCTAATATAATTGTCATTTAGGGTGTGATGACTACTTTCTAAAAATATCTGCCTGTGTTGACTTTCACGTGTCTGAACTTAATTTAAACATAAAGTAGCCCTATAGTTATGCATCTTCAGTGAGCAGCTGGATTGAACTAGAGCATTAATCGTTGACTTCTTATTTTGGGGGCAAAGTTGATGTGGCCAAGGACATCTGCCAACATATAATTATGACAGGTACTGGGCAACTGCTATGATTAACATGTTCCTGTGATACTAGCCAGAGCACAAATGTACCTAGCAAATTTCAGACCTCCTGGGGTGGGGACAACATCTCCAGCTGGCTACCCCTATGGAGACCTCCCCTTGCCTAAGGTGCAGAGGTGGAGAACAGAACCAGTTGTCAATTTACTTCGCTTCAGCAAAATAATCTTTGATTAAACAAAAAGTAAGGAAGACTAAGTAGGACACCTTAGCAACTTTCTGCCAGCTTTTAATAGCAGAACAGAGTGGTAGCCAATATCTCACCAGACTGCTGTGCATCTTGCTTTCACAGGAGCGGCGATTACACATGTATGTCGTATATTGCCAAAATAAGCCGCGATCTGAATATATAGTAGCTGAGTATGAGACATACTTCGGGGTAAGCATTGCTTATTATACATTACTGCTACTTACAGCCGTGGCTCCTAGTCCAGTAGGCTATTGTTTAATGTGTGGGTTTTATCTAAAACAAACTGTAGAAGATTTTGATACTGCACATGCTGCTAAAGTCTCTACTACAGAAGAAAAAAAGTTATTTCATTTATTTTAAATTCTCATATTGTTAATTTCTAATAAATACTTAATTTAGTACTGACTGCCTTTGGTCCTCAGAGTGCCACAACTGCATTGATTTCTGTCCAAAATAAAAAGACTTTTTAATCCATAGTCTACAAACAGGGCAGGAGGTAGAAGTCATTGGAGCTGAGTGGTGCCTTTCATAAATTTCCAATCAATTGGTCTGTTTGAGGAAATCCTTGGGACTGGACACATTTAGATATTAATGTGAAAGAAGCTTTTTTAAGAAGGGAAAGATGTTTCATTTCACCCAAGGGCATGAGGCATACTCTGCAGGCCTTGTTTGTGGGCTAATCCCCGCTGCAGTGGAAGGAGCAGTCTCCAGACCTTGCAGTCCTGCTCGGTCAGCTCAAAGCGGGAAGGGGTCCTGTGCCTTCTAGCGCCTTCCAACGCAGTCATGACTTTTACCCAGTCCTTGCCTAAATAGGATATGCCAGATTTTTAAATCCTCTAAAATTCTCTCTTGCAACCGAAAGATTAAGAGCAGACTAACTTTCTGTGGAAATACATCTCTGCTGAGACATTTTATCATGTTCTCTGTCTTACTCTGTGAAGGTTTGCAATTGTTTTTAATGCTCAATTTTTAGGAGGTTCAACAGGAAATAAACCAACGGCTAACCATCAGTGACTTTCTGATCAAACCCATTCAAAGAATAACTAAATATCAACTTCTTCTCAAGGTGAGTGGAAAGATGCAGTTTGGACTAAACTATAGTCTGCATCTTGCATTAGAGTATGTTATTTTAAGTCAGCCTTAGTTTTAATTGAGAAATAACTTAATCAAATTAAGAGGAAAGAGAACTGACTTGTATGTGTGCATACAATGACAGAGTCCCATGGAAAATGTCCAGAGAGCAGGAGGGCTACATCTGTGGGAGTAGTTTGCAGTTTAGGATAACAAAAATATTTTTTACTTATTTTCTGTTGGAATTTCTTTATAGAAGAGTAAACATCAAGTAGGATTTTTCTTCCTCAGAAGTTTCAGAACAAACTTCCATGCAACTTAAAAAAATTGCAATAAAGATGCACAAGTGTGTTAATAAAGCCTGTCTTTGGTGCTGAATGGCATGCTTCTAATGCTATAGCCTTCATTTCTGAATATCTCTCTTCAAATTAGCATAAGAAACTTATTACCAGAATATTCTGATGTCTTAAAATTTGGGGAACCCACAGCAATTTTTTTCCCAAGGAGTCTGACGACCTTGGCTTCTGTGGACTTTATCCACAATGCCAATTACTCAGTTTTTCTGAAAATTCATCCCTAGGGATGTCAAGCTAATATCTAAAATTAGGCATGACTGAACCCTACCCTGTAATCTCCAGCAGTACCGGGGCTCTGAGCTGGTTTCGTCTCTTTTTTAACTAGTTTCAAGCAGGCTGCCATCAGCCCACAGTTTGGTAATAATTGCACCCTAGCAAAGAGACAGTAGCATGTTCCCTGAAATGCCAAAAGGAAAAGAAAAATCTTCAAGTGTGTGTGGTCTTGTGGCTTAAGACAGGGAACAAGTCAGTGTTCCCAAGTGTCTTTTTTCTGTGATGTTTTCAGGAACCATCCGCACCCCTTTTCCATATCTATAAAGTGGTTATAACATTCAGCAAGCTCTGAAGATGAATTTATTAATATTAGCAAGTTCCTTCTCAGAAAATCACATGCTGAATATGCTGTTTCATTTTCAAACTGGCATCTTTTGTTTTCTTTTCCTAAAGTGCCTTAATACAAACCTTTCTGCTTTGTCCAGGACTTCCTGAGGTACAGTGAAAAAGCTGGTCTGGAGTGCTCTGACATAGAGGTACGTTTTCATGTCCTGGACAATAGTGCTGTGATATCTAATGGCACTTTATATGCAGGAATGAAAAGCCCAGAGTTCCTTTGACAATAGTTGAAGGTCCCGCTGGTATTCTAAACGTGATATTTCTTTTAGCTTCAGTCAAAAGTAAAAGATGAAGGCGCAGTCCTGTATTGTAGGTGCCTCGTCCTTTTTTAGACATTATCATACATCTTCAGTGCTTGAGGGCCTCACCATGAATAACTGCTAGCAGTGATCATGCTATTGAAGTTCATTATTTGACACTTTGCTTTTAGGAACCCTCTGATTCTCTTTAAATAATACAACATCCTTTTTCCATAACAGAAAGCAGTTGAATTAATGTGCCTTGTACCGAAACGTTGCAATGATATGATGAACCTGGGTCGCCTCCAAGGCTTTGAGGTATGCATTTGCATTCTGCTTATAATAACAACTAGGCAAGGGAAAGTATTTTATTTTCTATTATTATCTCTATAACCTGCCCTACTCCAGGCTGTTTGTCTAGTCCTTGCTCTTCTCCAGTGCTGAGCTGCAGCCTTTGGTGAGATTTTGAAGGTGGAGGTGATATGCATCTCACTCTAAACTGTGGCAGTCTATCTATTGTTTCTTCAAAATGTGAGGTCTGTAAAAGCTTCTGCAAATTTGAATTACACTTCTTATATCTATTGCCAGAGCAAAATAAGTGGCAAACCAGACTGCTCTGCCTGTTAGTAAGGTCACCTAGCATCAATATGTTAACATCTTCCTCCGAGTTTGGCAACATCCAGGAAGGGGCTTGTGAGTTATAACCCCACAGATTGCAGCTTGTGGTTTGTAACTAAGCCAATGTAGGCTTTGGCAGTCCTGGTGAGATGTCTTATCTCCAAAATGAAGTCAAGTTTGTCTTACTGTCTTACGCATTGTAGCATTCCATCGTAGCACACAGGTAGGTCCTGGTTGTTTGCACCTTCAGAGGTGGAGTGTCACTGCCTGCCAGCTTAAGGGCTGATGGAGAGCTCACAACTAGAGGCAATCGAAGGCACTACAGTAACAAACTGCACAATGGGAACGGTGTTTGAAATTAAGTACAAAATATTCTACTTGAGACCTCTTGCTTTTGGTTTTATATGCACAATCAGTGGCAATAAGAACAAAGGAAATGGCTGTTATTTTCCTTAAACTGAGCTCTTGGTTTACAAGATTGCTGCTTTGATAACTTAGAAGGGATATGTCTCACATGAATTCAGTGCTGCTTGGAAAACTTGGACTGCACAGAACATAGCAGATTGTCTTGTGGGATCACAGTGGGTCAGGGTTTGTAATGTTGGTGCCTTATCTGCTTCTCAGGGCAAGCTGACAGCTCAAGGCAAGCTGCTGCAGCAGGACACCTTCTACGTGATGGAGCAGGATTCTGGAGTTCAGTCTCGACCAAAGGAGCGTAGGGTGTTTCTCTTTGAGCAAATAGTTATCTTCAGCGAACTTCTTAGAAAAGGATCTTTAACACCAGGCTACATGTTCAAGAAAAGCATAAAGGTAAGAAATAGAGAGGGAGAGGCATATTCTGTTTGATAGTCATGCAAGGAGATCTTGCCAGTTCTCTATGCTACGAAACTGGTCCATCCTGTCATAGGTGGACAACAATTTGGAGAAAACATTTGCATTTACCTTTCAGTGTATCAGAAGCCGTTTAAGACCATCTCTAAATAAACCACTGGGTGTCTAAATTTACTGGGTAATTTTTATAAGGAACACAATCAGGAAAGATCCTCTGTCATTCACAGGACTGAGTTAGCAAATGTTGCTATCAAGCCTGCAGTAGTCAAAGGATGTGCACAGCAGTTGCTTTTAAACATGATCATAAAAGGAAGGGAAGGTGTTGTATCCAATACAGTTGTCTTAGGCCAAACTGTAAGTCAATATTAAGCCTTTATGTGACATTACTAGAAATACTCTCCCTAATGCAGGGTGGGCTCTTAGTACAAATGTGAATGTTGCAAGAAGACAGAACTATTTCAAAAACAAAGCCACACACAGTTCTGAAAATGCAGCTATGAGAAATTATAAAACCAGCTAAACTATAAAGAAAGTTTTAAGAAATTAATTTTGATTTTAAATAATCTTTCCAGATTATGAGGTTGGGACTAAATTAAAAACTGAAAGTAACCAGGGAAAATACTTGTTTGTTTATGTGTTTGTTTGAGTGGTTTCATGCTTGTTTAACAAATGCAAAGTTAACCTCTGAAATTGTCAGTGAAGGTGAATGAATGCTACACCTCTCCTGGTAGAACAGTCTTTGCGGTGCCTGCAGAAAGAGCAAAGTCACTGGTTCATTTGAATGTCTCAATCGTTCAAAGCTGAGAAACCAGCCTGGGATTGATATCCTTTTCAAAGGTTAAAAAGAGATGTGGGAGGATGCATTATATTTGCTCTAAATTTTTAAAGATGCATTAATATGCAATAAAAGAGAATGACATCAGGTGAAGTAATGCCTATTAACTGTATATAACTAAACAAATCTATGATAAACAGCATATTTACTGAACTGAAGTCATCTTCTTGGATGACAGAAACTGCAGCATTTACTGAAAAGCCTATGTCCATTTGCAAGTCAGTGTACTTCATAGTTTCCAACCAAATAATAAGCTATAAAGTAAAAACCTAAAGTGTACAAATAAACAATCATCTTGATTTAGATGATCAGCTTTGATTTTATCTTTTTGCTGATTTAAATAATTATTAAAGTTGGAGATGGAAATAACATGAATCATTTTTACTTCAGTTTATTTTACATATAACAATGAGGCTTTTATCTGCAGGAAACAATTCCTGAATTGTATATTGCAGATAAAGAGAGAAAAATAAATCTTTCCTAATGTCAATAAAATTAACTTGCCTCAAGGGTATGAGTTGCTTTTCTAGTTAAACAGCCTATGAAAGTAATGCTGCTCCCACTGCCTGAGCCTAAAATTTTTGTGTGATAATTTTCCATTTGGCAAACAAGTTGTTCTTCTGTTGAGGGCCTACAGCAAGTGGGATCCCCCGTGGCTCTACTGCAGTGTGCTGGCAGCTCTCACACCCTGCCTCCCAGCCCTTGCTTCAGCTTCTGGATGCTTTTGCATTTCTCTCATGCTTTCCCACAGAGATGACCATTCCCTGCATCCCTGTGCCACTGGCATCCTCACCTTGCAGTGGAGCCTCAACTTGAACTGGGTGATTCCCTGGCGAGAGGCACTTTGTCCAAAGGTGTCACATAAACAGGCTGCCTCATCACCTGTCTCTCATAACCCTGCCCTAAAAGTGGGCATCCAGAAATTGCATCTGGACTGAATTCATGAGCCACAATTTGAGGTGGCCTTACACTGTCAGCTAGGACCAAGTTTCTTTGACCTTGGTTTGAGTGATGACAAGATCCTGCTAGGCAGGTTGAGCTCTTCCTCACAGCAGTTATCAGGACTGACTAGTCATCTTTGGCTAGCTTTGATACCATCAACCATGACAACCAGTCACTGTTGTCCAGTTCCCTGGCAGACACTCCCTGAGAGATGTAGGCTGTTTCCCTGCTGGTCACATCCTCCGACACAGCAGAAGGACCTAGCCAGCACCAGAGGTCCCATTTCTTTCCTCTGTGTCATAACCACTGCTGAGCACCGAGGTCTCTTAGAGTAAGAAGGGCATATGACTTCAAATGCAGCCATTCTGGTCTGTCAGGGAGATAAGGCTCCCAGATATTGTTCTCCAAGGTATGTCACACTCAGACTGTGACCAAAGCTTCATCATGGTGTCCTCCATTAGCAAAGAACCCTTCTTTATGTGGTGAGGTAGTTAGTGTTCAGAAATTGCACATCCCTTCTTGGATACGTCTCAGTTGGATACCTTTCAGACTGTCAAAATACCTAAGTGGGTAGCCTTGGCAAATGCGTCTTCCCAAGACACAAATAGGAGGTTAGGGGCTCTGACCCACAAGTCTTTTTCCTGGAGTCATACGAGGACTGACGTGCTTGCTTAGGCTCTCAACTGGAGGAACAAGAGCTCAAAACAAGAGGAAGAGCACTATTCAGGCTCACTGTCTGTCCCTTTCCTTGTCCCCATGTCAGAGGAGTTCCTGCCTGCCCCTCTAACTTCACAGGGACCTCCAAAAGAGAAGGAGGAAGCTTCTTCCATCTTGCAGTTTGAATGCCAGACAGTATTCAAATACTTTGACAGATATATGAAGTGATTGCACACAGATGATGGTGTAATCTGCTAGAGATACGATGATCTATTGGAGCATCAGGGGAGAACTGCTCTTTTTTTTGTGTATCCCTCTGCGTGGTCTGTTCCATTTTTAGAATACTCTAATGACTGAGACTTTCTTTTCCGTGGAGGATTACAAATGTAAACGCTTACTTAAATTGGAGGAATTACAGACTTTATTAACATCTTAATAAGAATATTTATGGGTTACAGTAAATTTTTAGCACATCAGTAAGGTGTGTATTACCTTAAAATAGAAGTGGTAATTCAAGACAAAGCAGGCGGATGTCTGGTACATCTGTCAGAGCTTTATTAAGCATCATATTTAAGCTTAAGATTTATCTGCCTAAATCTAGATGAGACACATTCTTATGATTATGATCTGACAGTCTGTTATTGGACTCAGTTATTTTCAGGAACTTTTCACAACAATTTTATTCTGATTCTTGAGTAATGTTAACTCATGCTCCATGTAACACATGCTTACCTTGGCTTGTTTCAGATGAACTACCTTATCATTGAGGAAAACGTGGACAATGATCCCTGCAAGTTTGCTCTAATGAGCCGGGAAACATCAGAGAGAGTCATTTTACAGGCAGCTAATCCAGAAATTCAACAGGCTTGGGTACAGGACATCAACCAGGTCCTGGACACACAAAGAGATTTCCTAAATGGTATGTACACACCCTTTGCACTGTTTCCCAAACTGTGACACTAAATGCGACTTAGAATCGTTGTATCTTTGTTCCCTCTTGGTCCCAAGACCATGTTGAAACCAGGTTGCCATTGTATCTTCACAATATCTGCTACTTAGAGCAAGGCTTATCCCCAGGAATGTCCTGTTCCACATCACCACGTACTATAAGCTGAGGATGAGATGGGAAGAAGGCTGCCTCACCATCCACCTCCTTACAGGTCCAAACTTAGTGGGGCAGCAGCTGCTTTCAACAAAAAACAAGAGGGCAAGGAGACATGTGGGCATGTTTCTCCTAGGAACCATGGGAGCTGTGCATGAACAGGGGCCTTTCCAAAATGTCAGCTTTGCTTTAGGAATAGATTCAGGGTGGGTTTTGAAATAATATTTCAAATTAAAGCTGTGTTTCCTAAAAAAACCCCAAAACCACATATGATCATTTGAAAATACAGAGGAATAAAATGTAGTTAACAATATGAGCTTGTTCTTGCTCAAGATTGGGTAAGGGAAAGAGGAGGAACCAGGACTAGAGGCAAAATTTAAAAATAGTATCTCTTTGTTTGGAAGCAACAAAGCGGGAATCATTACTTTAGAAGCTTCCAAAATTGGTTTCTACTATTCATTTCCAAGCAGGTTTGTTTTTTTTTTTTTATGAAGCTTATATTAGAAAAGAGTTGTATATTTAAAAACTTAATACATGTTCAATAATGAAACTCACTTGAATCAAAATGTTTTGGCTTGGCGCAATCTGTTAGCTTTTTTCATTTTCGGGTTTTGCTGTTCGGTTTTGTGGATTTTTTGTTGCAAAAAAACTCTTTCAGTTCACATCAAAACAAAAGGTTCCCTGTTCTTCAACGTAGAGACTTTGTAGTCCTTTTAAAATTTTAATTTAGTTTAGTTTTACTTTTCAGAAGTTAACTGGGAAAGGGTTCTATACAAAAGCTGTTTGTGACAGTTTGAAGACTAAGGCTGAGAAGGGAAATAGTGTTTAACCTGTGATTCCAACATTTGATATCAGATTTTCCTGACTTGGAATAGAAAGGGCCTCGTGCAACCACTATAAAATGATTTCTTAAATACATCGGTGAGATAAGCAATCTGAATTCTCCAATTTGACCAGTTGGCACCAGTTTTGTCAGTGCAGTTGGCTTTGAATGAGGGCTTATAGCAATAAAAATAAGGTCTGCTAATGGTTAACTAGATATATATATTTTTTTTAACCTTATGAGAACTTCACAGACACTACAGTGGTGGTTTTGTGTCCCTTCCACATCTTTCTTACTCATTGTTTTATTTTTTATATATTCCCTCCTGTCCTCCCAGGACTTACTGCCCTGTGAGCCCCTTTTCTACTGAAGCATCTTCATAGCCCCTGTTTAGCCTCTCTTCTGTGAGACCAGTAAAGAATTTGGTGAGCTAGGAACATAATCGTCAGTATCTCTAAAGCTAGAAGTAAAAATAGATTTATATTAAAACACAAGCTTAAGGATTTACTTTAAACCTATAAATAAGGTCCAAGAAAATGATATTGTATCTAGTAGAGCCTGTCCAGTCCAGAACAATTTAAGTGGCTTTTAGGATGTAATCTTATTGAGGCTGACTAATCTTTAAATACGTTCTTTAGCTTTGCATTTCATTAAAGCGGATGTTTTCTGTCTTTAAAATCATATTAAATCTGCACTGAGCCAATGCTACGTAAACTTAATAACAAAATATTCCCTGTGAGTTCTCGCCCAGGCTGTCTCTGATTTTCTCTCCTCGACAGGGAAGCTCTAGTACGGAGCTATGTACAAAGCATAGTATTGACAGCCACAGTTCAGAAATGTGAAACTTGCTGTGATTACACTGTAATACTCAAGCTTTTCATACTTTTCCTGGGAAAAGCAAAAGCTGCTCAGCTTGAGAAACAAACTGTGCACCAAACAATTGGCTATAGTGACTGTTCTCTCTTTTGCCTTTAAGAAGCAAGCTGTAAAGAAAATACGTCACTGATGGATATATTTCATCAGGAAAACGCCATTGATCTGTACCTTTTTAAAAATAATGTTTTCTGGGGGGCGTTGAGAGAGAGAGGACGCAAGCACTTGGATGCTAATTTTTGCCAGAAGCCCATAAGAACACTAACAGATGTTGAACAGGACGCTGGAAGCCAGGCATCGCTGTGACAGTTAACGGTGGAATTAGCAGTCACAAGTGGACGCTCAGCTAAATACCCTTTAAAAGCACTGAGTAGGATAGATTGTTTCAAGATAGATAAGTATTCATTCGGGTCTTATGGCTAAAGACCTTGCAGCTTAATCTACTATATATACTAGAAGACTGTCACTGTCAAAGTTTTCCCCAGCCTTCCTTCTCCTCAATGGCTGGTCTGCAGCAGGACCAAACCATTTTCAGGAGCCGTTGAGGTAAGCGAGTGAAACTGGTAGTCACTGTGACATAAACATGAACCACTTCTGTGACAAGGGTCACTGCGTGGCTCTTGGAGCCAAGTAATCTTCCATATTGCTACAGGCCTATGTTTGTGTCCTTTTGGAGAAAATTGTGATCTGACATCCTCCTTGGTTGTTGGTTTTTGTTTTTTTTTTTTTTTTTCTCTTGCTCCTTAATACTAAGTGATTTCTTGTTGGAATAGCCCTGCCTTTCTCTGGAAGGGGAATGCTAGAGAATATCCTGTGTGGTGCTGAGCCTTTCTGTTTTTCTTTCCTTTTCCTCTTGTTGGGAGAGACATTCCTTCTGTTGTGGTTCCCTGTTTGGACTGATGCTGTGACATTATGTCCTCCGTCTGCCTCTTGCTAGACTAGTCTCTCTGCATTCCAGTAGGTTTAGTCTAGTGCCTGTACACAGTATTCACTGACTATAAATCATCCATTAAAGCCACATGACATGCAAAAATCAAACCCGTAGGTCTGGGGATGATAGTCTGAGCCTAGCAAATCTGTTCCTTTCCCATTCACTGTGAGTCCCAGCCCTGATCCCTTCTCCTCCAAACATAACAAATTCTTTATTTCTTTACCATCTGGCATTTTTATCCTTACTTTTCCCAGTGTAAGCTCTCTTCATGGCTATGAAATGTACACTCTTACAAGCAGACTCTTTTTTTCTTAAGACTTATGAGGCTGTTTAATGTTGCTTGTGGGTATTTTCTGGAGAGGTCTGGACTGCAGGGATTAATGACTTTGTGCCATCTATACTTCCTCACTTGCTGTGAGGAAACCACCATTTCCAGTGGTTTCCTTGAACCAAAGCAGTTAATATAGGAAGCACGTAGAGAGCCAAGTTGCAGTGCATCATGTCTGAAGAGTATTTAGTAGTCACACTCTCTTGGGAATACGCAAGTCAGACTTACGGATTTTGACCTGTGTTTCCTGGTGATAGCAAAAGTCACTGTAAATGGGCTGTGCATCTCTTATTCAGAGTTTGATTTTTTTTTGACTACAGGATCCAATTAATTCATGCAATTTCAAAGAAAATGAATGCAATTATGTATGCTATGAATGGCAAGTATTTTAGCCCACTGCGTTGGTTAGAGAAGCTGTTCTTCGCAGTAGCGTGGAGTGCTTGTTCAGTTCATGAGCAGTACAACATAAAATGCTTGTGTCCTGTCTAGCCATGAAGGCGCCTTGTGCTTCCATGGATGGCATCTCCTGTTCCTGTTTGGTTTGCAACTTATGTGTCTGTTCCGATGGAATCCCCCCACACGCTCTCTGCATCCTTGTGCAATGTCATTGAAAGCATACAGCTAATTCTTGTCCTCTTTTGCAGCGCTACAGTCTCCCATAGAGTACCAACGCAAAGAAAGTAGCTCAGCAGTGCTGAGGCCCCAGACCGGTAGGGTCCCTCAGCCCAACAGCAGACCCTATTCTTCTGTTCCAGTAGGGTCTGAGAAGCCTTTGAAGGCTACAAGCCGAAACCCATCTCTCCCACCCCTGAAGATATCTACCTCCAATGGCAGCACAGGGTATGAACACTCACAGCCTGGAGACAAGTATGAACAAAGCAAGGTACTGAGCTCATCTGATAAAATGTGATCTCATGGCCCATCTTACACCACACACAAACTGAGAAGTTAGCTTTAATTATCAGCTAACTGGGTCAACAGGAATCAACATACTGAAGCAGTGGTATAAAGTGTGATTTGGGATTAAACAGAGACTGTGAAAGCTCTGACATCCAGATGGGTGGCACTTCAGCTGTAAAACGGAAACAGAGCCTGACCCTGGAGCCTGGAAGGCTGAACCCAGCATTTTTCAGGGCTCTGTGTTTGCAGACCTGGTGAACTGAATTTCCATTTGCAGTACTGGCAACAGCAATATTCAGGCTTCTCTAGTATCCATTAACCACCCACTCCTGAAGAGGTCTGCTCTGGTGGTATAAAAGAATTTAGGCCTTTTCCCATGTAACAGCTCGTGGGGTGCCAGTTGAAGGCTATAATTTGGGTGCTTGTGTACTGCACACAAACCACCGAAGAGTCAGTAACCAGCAGCAGTGTTTGGACCCTGCTGCTGGCTGTGGTTGACCCAAGCCATTTTCCACTATGACCCATATTTAAGATCATGAGATGTGCGAGTATGTATTCAGCCTTCATTGGTCTTCCCCCCCATTTGGCTCAGCACAGGTCATTCTTCTGTAACACCGTACAAATGAGAACATGGCTGCGGCACTGCCACTACCAGCTGTGACATCTAATATGAAGTAGGAGGCTGGTTTGTATCAGATTGCTGATTGCCACCTTTCAGATCCTTGAAATCCTTTTCTACCAATGTGAACTTTAAGTGTTTTGTGTCTTTTTCCCTGGTACAGTTAGGCTGGAAATGAAGTGCTGGGATTACTGCTGGAAGAGGCAGGTTCCTCAGCGCCGCCTGCTCACCGGTTTCTGTTGTGTCCATTTTCACAGACTGATTTGGGAGGGTGCAATGGGACCTCTTCCATGGTGGTGATTAAAGATTACTATGCACTGAAGGAGGATGAGATCTGTGTGAATCAAGGAGAGGTGGTTCAGATCCTTGCTGTCAACCAGCAGAACATGTTCCTGGTGTACCAGCCTGCAAATGACCACTCTCCGGCTGCTGAAGGATGGATCCCCGGCAGTATCTTGGCTCCCCTCACTAAATCCACCACAGATAATAGCGACGGAAGCATCAAGTAAGTGCCATGTTGGCTTCGCTGGGAGCACTATGTGGATTATATTTTTTTTTTTTTTGAGGAGAATAAATAAATAAATAAAAATAAACAAACCCAAATGGTAGGGAATTCCTGCTGATTTTTGTCTACAGTGCCATTGGAACAAGCAGAGTGGTCAAGTCGCAGCATCGGGCAGCCATGGTGGATAGCTCGAGTTTTCCTTATTTTCATTTTGTGGGGTTTGGTTTATACTTTGGTGAGAAATAAAACCATAGATGGTTAAAGCTATGTTTTATGTTACACCATTTTACGCCAACATGGACCTGCTTGGACTGGACTTATATTTATGTTGTATTAAGTTACAAATCTATATATTGGTTATAACAGCATCTAGCAAAAAAAAAACCCCACAAAAAAAATCCAGGCCCTGTGTTGGACTGAGGTTCACTTCTCAAGGAGGAGAGATTTTGTTGTCTATGGCAATTTCCTTGTACAGCTTGTACCTTTTTTATTTTGTTTTGTTTTGGTTTTTTTTTGTTCTGTTCGCAGTAACTTTTGTAATATATTTTTTGGTTTGCAAGACCCCCATCCAAGTACATTCCTGTATAAAGTATTTTGCACTATTTAAAAAAAAAAAGAAACAAACTCATATTGATGAAGTCAGGTTGTGCAATATAATGGATAGTCGCAATGTTCATCATTGTACCTGTAATGTAACTAATTTTAAATGTACTATTTTAAATATGTAAAATAAATTTTCACCATGAGCATGTTTTAATGAGGTAAAAGAACTAGTTTGACCCTTTTTTGGTTTGGGTTTTTTTTTTGTTTGTTTGTTTATAACATTTTGTTGCTTGTTTAACAAATGTGTATATATATTTTTCTTTTCTGATTTTTAGAAATTTGTCAGTCTGAAATGACTAATGCAAGAAAGTGGGGTTTTGGTATTAAATACAGAAGGTACAACCCTCTTTTCAGTAATACCTGTTGATTTCTTTTAACATCTAAAATGGCTAGGTGGTAATCCATGATGTATGCTACAAACTGTGTTACCTTACATGAGTACCTCGAGGCACAGAATTGAACACGAGGAATGATTTTGTGAGAGTCACTAAAAATAATAATTTGATCTCTGCTGCAGTTTCAGTTAAGAGAAATTATGACTTTACCTATCAGTCAGTAATTAATGCTACTGTGAATTGCATGTTAAGTCAAAGGAATTGCTTAGCGCATCTCTTGCACATCCGCCACGGCCATTCTTGGGTTCCTCTCTATGATATGCAACCACGTGCCCTTAGATTCATCCATGGCATCAGGCCCCTGGCGAAGACTCTGCTTTCATGGCAGCTGTACAGTCCAATTCTGCGTAAAATTATGTAGTCGGATGAATTGTGGCCAAGAAGGCATAACAAAATTGAAAGACGCATGCTTTGCACTTCTCTCTTCCTCACTGCAGTGAGATTTAAATTCTTAAATCGTGTTTTCAGACTCAAACAGCTAAAACAACCCTGAAACAAAAAAAGATGCTTGCATAATAGAACTCCTATGGGTAAAAAATGACCTGGAACTAGTCTGACAGATCCCATTGGCTAATTAGTATAATAAAACTGTTTCTTCTGTCGACAAATACTGTACACAAAATCTGTGGTCGATCCAGTAGTCTTGGCACCATGTATTATTCACCGGTAGGTCAGGGCGTCCACCAGCCACGTCTTTGACTCTCAGCATATCTTAAAGGAAAACGTTACAGTCCTGAAGTGTTGGATAACTTCCCCTGCTCTGCCCATCTAATTTGGACCTCCTCCAGAAACACCTAAATAGCGGGCGGCACTTACTGTCTGGTTGAGACGTGCAGGGTGCTCTGGTGCTCCTTCTGCTCAAACATGACTGCCTGTGCCAGCTGTTTGCAGCAGAGACACTAATCCTGCTTGCAGAAACAATCAATATGACCCAGTTCAGTCGTGTGTCAGTGGCAGCCAGCTGTTGGGAACCCATTAGTTTATTAGTTTATTTTATTTTTTTAATTAGAGCTATCATACAGCTCCCATCAGGTGCTGAAGTATAACCAGAAACCGCTTAGGAATCAGACGCAGTGTTCATGGGGGAGCGTCAGCTGTGTGGGGTGTCCTTTAAGTCCTACCTTGCTAACATACTGCATTTTATTGGCATCACAGGTGATCGTTGGATTTCATGCAACTTGCTTTGTAAAATGTGTCAAGGTACTGTAGACATGACGTGTGCCAAATATTGGGCTTAAACATGCAAATCAAATTTGCATGACTTAAAGGTGGGCAGATGCTTTGAACCTGGATCCCAGCTCATCACACTGCTGTTTTGAGAGCTTTCTGTTTCAGATAACATATCCCTTCCCAAATCCCTCCCAACCTGTCCACTATTTAAACCAAATGAAATCCATATTAAGAAGTGTTTTGATTTTTTCTTAATTTTTTATGTCTGCTTTGATATGCAATTTCTGTTAACACAGCATTGCTCTTACAAAAGGTGACATGGTCTGTTACTGTTTTTTTCCAAGAGTAAGGTCATAGGAGCAGTAATGAGGGGTGAAAAGTGTACTGGAAATGGTGCCTGCTGTGAAGCTAGCCAAAAACCATGGACTGACTGATGTCCTCTCTAAGCAGATTGGCAAAGTCAAATGGGAAATTCTTGGTCTTGAGAAGCACAACATTCTAGGAAATGACTTATCTCTTGGAAAGTTAATGATGTGGCTCTTATTCATTGAGCTATTCATATTCTGACCAACTTGTAGGGAGCAACACCTTGAATTTCTTATTTTTTTTAAATTTGCTCTACTGATAATCTATTAAGACCATTCTCCTATATTTACATTTGTTTCACTGCTTTTAACCAGCAAGACTGAGGACCAAATTGTCCTTTTAACTGTAGCAAAAAAATAAATTTCGATCTGTGGCAGTGCAAGACAAAGTCCCTGAAACCAGATGACCAAGTTCTAGTTGCCTGCTTCCATCATGGGAATTTTTTTCCTGCTCCATGCATTTAATCTGCAAGTGTGGCGCAACATCTGCTTCGCAGAAATATTCAGTTTGGTTTTTAACTTCAACTCTCATTGCTCAGATTGAGATAGGCATATTGCCGGTGGCTAGCGAATTGCAGAAATCGTGAATGTGGATGCTGGTTCCCTTTTCCAAATCCTTCCTTCCTGCTACGATTTGCCATTTGATTGCTGCGTTTTTTGGTACAACAGGAAGTCATGTTCATGGCATACCCTGCGCATGAGAAAGCGGGCGGAAAAGGAGAGCAGTGGCAAAAATGAAGCCAATGGGCCACGTAAATCCAAGGATATTCTGGGGAACAAAGTCTCTGTTAAAGTGAGTAAGGCCATCCGAAAGCTGTGTGCTGCTCTCCTGCTTCCCATCCTTTTCACCCCCTATAGCATCCTCTCCTAAGAGAGAGAGGGGGCGGCGATTTTGGGTTTGGTTTTGTTTTTGTTTTTTTGTTGTTTGGGTTTTTTTCCACTTTAGTTATCTTTTTTTTTTCTTTTTTTGTAGTATCTATTTTAGCAGGATTTTTGCATGCGAGATAAAATGCAGCCTTTGTTTTTCGTTTTCTTTTTCCTGGCATCCCACATGCAAGTAAGTAATCTTCATTAAAAAAAACCCTATATATAAGGTTAAATAATTGTTAAAATTGGGGACAATAGCGATTTACTGACCTCTGGCTTAGCCCAATCTGCAGCTCCATCAGAGCAGCTGCAGTGGTGAGAAAGCCACTGGGTGAACCAAAGGCCCTACTGAAGTTGATAGTTTTCTTTAGGCCAATATTTCACCACATCTTAAGATAAGGGGTTCTCAACCTTGAGTTGCTTAAGATTTTTGATCTGGGGAGATGGTCTCAGTGACCTTTTTCTTTCCATATTATCAGACAGGGAAGAGATGCTGACTCGGTCTTGCCAGGAGAGGGTCTCGTGTGTGTCTGTGTGCGTGTGTGTGCGTCTGTGTCTGTCTCTCTCTCTCTGAGATCTCCCAGTATGGAAAAGGTTGAGAACTGTGGGGTTAAGCTCCAACTTCTGCTCTGGGTGCCTGACTACTGTGCTCCAATTCAGAGGATCCATCCCTATAAACCGACCATGAGGCCTGCTCAGGACTAATCTGGGGCTTTCCCTCCCGACAGAGGCAAGCAAACACTTGTGATTTTGACACAACCAAAGCCCGGCCTTGATTCAGGAAAGCACTTGAGCATGTCCTTTGGATCCACCTCTCTCCAGGAGAGCCCATGATTAAGTGTTTTCCTTTGCGGAGGCTTTCCGGCTTGTAAGACTAGTGACATAGCCATGGCATGTGCAAAGGGAGGAACCCTGCCACTGCAACCCGGCTGCCCCTCGCACCCACTGCGCAGCCACCCTGCCGCCAGCCGGGGAAGGACTGGGCCCGAGGGGAGCGGTTGCGCCAGCATGGTGGCCGCAGTTCTTCCTCCTGTTGCTTCCTCGCTGTTTTTACTACCTGAACGACCTGCAGACTCACTGCCTCTTTGGCAAAAGCATGTCTTTGCCTTTGCTTCCCCTGTTTTGTTGTCGGTTTGGTTTTTTTGGTTGGTTTTTTAGAGCATTTTCTGTACCGTTACCCATTTCCATGCTGCTCACAACTCCTGTGCTGCTCTGCCCTGTCTAACCAATCTCCCTTCTAATCTCTTGTTCTCTTTCTTCCTCTTCATGCTGCCAAACAAGGAGACAAACAGCTCAGAGGAATCAGAGTGTGATGACCTTGACCCCAATACTAGCATGGAGGTAGAGACAATCATCCTTGTGATTTTTATTTTTCCAAGAGCATGTGCCCGTTTTGAAATGCCTTTGCTGAAAGGGGAGCTGGTGGGTCTGTGTCGCTCAGGGACATCTGTGCCAATTAAGTGTGAGTCACACAAAGCGCCAATTCTGGTTTTGCCGAGTGTTGAACCGGAGTTTGGGCTGCCTTTGTGATGCGAGCAGTGGAGGAAGCTGAGGAACAAGTTCCTGCTGAGCTGGAGGCTCATGTAGCCACCCTCAGTCACTGTTTCCCTCCTGGGACCTTGTTTAATGAAACGATAATGCATGTGTGTCAAATCCTGATAAACGCAGCAGCTTCTTAGATCAAAACCACTCCTTTCACTGGAAATACGCGCTGAGCTGCCGGTCAGGTTTGTGTCATAAATCACTGGAGCAAATATTGTTGCACCACAAGTAGTACTTTAAATTGCCTAGAAGATCAGCAAAGACAACGTTTCTTTTTTCTCCTAGGAGAGTGAGAAATTGCATTTCCCTAAAGGTACTGAAGAATTATATATCTGGTTCTCGTCAGTTAATATTTTGCAGGACTCATTTTCCTGAGTATAACAAGCACACCAAGCATTTATGTACGTGTACCAAGTCTGAAAGGGCTTCCTACATCAACAGGCAAGGACAAGGTTCAGAGAGACAGAAGTGATTTTGTAGAGATGACAAGGCAGGTCGTTAGAGAACAGGGTTATCTGTGTGTCCTAGGAAATCTCCAGGATGCTGTTAACCAGGCTGCACTGTTAACATCCCGCCAAAGAAAGCTGCTCTTCCCCCTGGAGATAAAATAAATAAATAAATAAAATAAAATAAAAAGAGGGAGAAGTGTATGGAGATGCACTACCTCAGCTATTAACCTGAAAGCTCGCTTTTATTTTAATTGTGTTGGCGTCAACAAAGATGTCTTTGAGAAGAGGATGTGTACCAAAGGAAAGCTTTTGACCCAGCTGACATCCTGGAGATTGAATGGTGCTTACCTCTAAAGCTGCGTTACTCTCAGGAGTGTGTTTGCATTTTCAAAGAGCATTTTGCCAATCATGGATAACAACTAGATGCATTTGTTACAAGGCAGTGCCCGGTTACTGCACGTATGCCTGTAAACTTGAGATCACTGGAAATTACCCTGTGGAGTAAAAGGTGGCGGAGATAGAGGTGTGATGTACGGAGCTGTATTAGTGTCGCCATTCTTTTTGCGGAGGATTTCTGTGTTTTGACTTTGCTCAATAGGAGAAAAAACAGATGTTTTAAAATTGTCGGTGGAGTCCTTACACTGTTGGCATTTGTAGTCAGCTCTGGCATGTTCCACGTGGGTATTTTTGTTTTTGATTTGGGTTTTTTACAATGGTACAGTCTACTGTTCTTGTCTGCTCCTCAGTTCAGGAGGTAAGACCCTTTCTATTTAAACCAAAAGATGCTAATTTGAAGTCTTGGCTGTGGTATGAATCTGCTATTGAGGGAGTAACTATGTGCCTGATATGTGACTTGATTTACACTTAGAAACCCATCCTGCATCTACTGGAGGTGACAGTGTCACTGCACTGCAGTCCCCAGGAGCCACAAGGTTCCTTGTGGCTTGCAAAGCTCAAGTCTACTTCTGAACTAAACTCTTTGAGGCTAAGAAAATGTGTAAAATGACAGAGGAAGAAAAAATGAGTACACTTTGAGGGGTGACTTATGCCAATCTAGAGTGACACTGCCCTGCAAGGAGAGCACAGCCCTCACTTTGTGCTGGTTTTACTACATCTGCAGCCTGGAGTGAGTGTGGTCAGCTCGTTGGTCTGGCTAAGAAATACTAGGGGAGAGGGATTGCTGATACCCAGTATAAACTAAACAAAATCATTCAGAGGGAGCAGAGCAAGGGCAGGTTGCTGTAATGCTCATGAGGGAAACAGCCCTAGAAGCGCCCATGGGGATGTCTAGTCTGTAAAGGTCTGGGGTATTTGCTAGTGGAAGGCACAGTTGTTCTCCCTTTCCCTTTATGATGAATGTTGTCATGCTTCTTTTCAAGCATATTGAGAAATGAACTATATTAAGGCCTTGGGAGCTAAAGTCTTTTTTCATTAAAACAGAGGCAAGGCAAGTTTCTTCCACTGCCAGGGTCTGGTTGAGGGCTTCATCGGGTCTTTTAGGCTTTGTGTCCTAGGCTTAAAATAATTATTAAAAAGCTGTGCTACCCCTCCACCCCAACCTGCATGCCCACTGAAAATCAGTAGCACACCTGGTTTTCCTTTCCCTGCTCTGCATGATACATCCCAGCTCCCAGGGGAGCTGGAGACAGCATGACTGGCTGCCCGAGGAGGAGGAAGAACCTTGTCCTCACACATGGCTCAGCTCCTGATGGATTTTATAGTCACTGGGAGTGCTGGTAGGAGAGCTGTGTCCTGGCCATCAACATTCAGAGGTGAGTGAGGCCTTCCTGGTGTCATTAAGGAGGAGTTGTTGGGAGCTATTATTACAGCCAGGTAATAACAGGGCAAGTCACCTGGCTTCTCTTACAGGACTGTCACCCCTGACGTTCCTCCTCCTCCCATCATGCATGAGAATGTGCACCCAGTGCTGAAATAGAGACAGCAGTCTCTAAATGCAGAGCAGCCATATTAATTACTTTGAAATTAATTACTTTGTGCAGTTTACCCACAGCCTACTCACTGTGCAAGAAGTCAGTAAGCTGCTCATAGGATGCATGATGTCCCATAGCTGCTCTCTGGTCTTTCAGATCTAGCTTTGCTTGCTGTTTATAAAATACCACGTATCTATTCCATAGATTCCAGATTTCTGAAGCACTTTGCCTTTGCTTTCAGGGGAAACATAGACAAAAAGAAATGTAGAGAACATATATAGTGAGAGCAGGAAACTGAAACATTGGGTGACTGTTTTAAAAGAACTAAAATGCCATCACTGTGGTTTTGCCTGCATAGGGACATGCTGGCCCTGGAGAACTTTCCATTCATTGCAACTTTGACTGGAAATAGTATCTCTTTGGGGCTGTTTCTTTTATCTTTGTTTATCAATATGTATTGAATTGGATGGAAATGAATCTTTCCCCCCGTTTTCTGCTTTGCACTGGCTGTTTCAGAAAACAAAAGGTGCAAACTCACCTGTTAGGCATGTGAGTGTAGGAGCAGGCACTCAAGGAGCACGTGTAGCCACTTGAGGGACAGGAGTAACCTATATTTAAGAAAGACTGGAGACTCCCTTTCCACA
Organism: Tetrax tetrax; assembly: GCA_009806455.1. Lineage (NCBI taxonomy): Eukaryota > Metazoa > Chordata > Aves > Otidiformes > Otididae > Tetrax > Tetrax tetrax. The sequence goes on from WHYT01015786.1 coordinate 55,286, forward strand.
TGTCTGTAGCTAATTGCAGAGGGACAGGCAGTTCCACTTCTGGGAAGAAGGTGTATGCCCTTATGAATCAGTAAATATCGTCCACACCCAAGTCTGGGGTTCTGGACAATGACACAACTAATTGTCCTACAGTTCTGTGTCGTCACATCTCATGGGGTTTTGATATTGCTGAAGGGGTCAAAAGTCAACTGTGCAGATCCCATCAGGCTACCTCTCTTGTACATGTCCTTGCAGCAGTCAGAAGACTTGACTGAGCTAAACCTCACTAAATTCAGCAGCAGCTCTTCCAGGCTTTGGGGTGGACGTCTTGTTTTGCACAGCACGAGTCTGACTGCAGTGGAGTAACCCCGACCAACAGACAACTGTCACCAAGTGTCTAGTGTTTGTTCTACTCTCTTAGCTGTGCAAAGGCGAGATGGAGTTCAGGCCCGCCCTGAGTCAGTGGAAGTGCCAGCATGAGCTTAGTGAGCTGGGCTATTGCCAAGGTACGTAAGTTGGGCTTCATAATCTATTTTCTTCAGTTATGACATTTTAGCATGTTAAGAACTACTCAGAGACACTTAGAGGGAGATAAGCACTAGGAAACATCCTGTAGGGAAGAATGTTGTGTTAGCACCCCCACAGCTCAAGTGGTTGAGTAAGTAATGGTTTGATGGCTACAGCACTGGCTCCCAGTCAACACTCAGCTCAGGCCAAGAATTCCCAAGTGCTTTAGGCAAATGCCTTCACCCCCTGCCTTGAGTTGTCCATCTCCACAGCAGATCTAACATACTGTCTTTGTGAAATCTCATACAATATTGGTAGGAAAGCCTTTCCTGGCCTGTTATCACAGTATGAATGAGTACAATCCTGAGAACCTGTGGTGTTTCCCTGGGGTGGCCTCTGTGGTTGACACTGCTGTTCTGCTGCCCTGAGTGGGCAGGGATTGCTGAGACTGACCAGAAAGGTGGCTCATCAGGTGTGACGTAGCCTGAGCTGGCAGCGCAGGTGCTCTGGTTTAGCTTTTGGAAGAGGAAGAAGTGACCTACTTCATCTGCAGGAAAGGGGTAGAGTGCTGCAACACAGTGCCTGGCCTACCAGAGACATCCCACAGCTACCACCGTTGGAGCACACCAGCCATTAGGGCCTTGCAGCGAGAGCGTGACGAGGGCGAGAGGACTTCTGCTTCGCGCAGATGAGTGTACAACAGTCAGCATCCATCGTGGCTTCTCCTCTGGTCGAAGGCAGCTGAGCCCATCCATGCTGGGTGCCAGAAGGCATCCCCTATCCCCACCAAAAGGCTGATGCTGTGGGATGTTCCATCAGATACCATTCTCTCATTTTGAATTATATTTTCCCTATCCATGTGTAGCAGGATCCCCATTCACTACTTTTATCAAGAAATTTCTCTTGTTAATTTGTTTCTTTTTTGGGGAGAGGGAAGGGCGGTGACACTGTGAACTTCTCCCCCAAAAGTCTCAGTAAAAATTGATCTCGTCAGAGACAGATTGATAGATTTATTTTTTTTTTTTCCTACAAATTAGGGTTGGTTTAACCTCTGTAATTAATTTATAATTTTTTTTTCTTCTGAGAATCATTAATATTTTCCTTTTTTCTTTTTTTTTTTTTTTTTTTTTTTTTTTTTTTT
>WHYT01015786.1:56932-80127 GCA_009806455.1 Tetrax tetrax
GTGCTGCTGACTCTGCTGCCGGCTTGTGCAAATGTGTCAATATTTTATTTTAACCGGGTGAACAAAAAGTGCCATGGAGTGTTTACCAAATGCTGAGTTGCTTGTCTTGGAGTAAACATGCCCTCTACTGTTTAGATAAAGCATGGATCTTATTACGGAGGGCTTGGTTTGCAGCCCAGCCTTCTGCTTCCGGAGAAAAAATATTCTCGCCCCTCTTTTTGATGGACTCCCTTAAAATGGGACTGAAAGGTGGCATCGGCTGGGCCCTGGGGTGCATCGCGTGTGCGGGGCTGGGCCCGCGCCTGCCCCAGGGAGGTGGGTGAGGTGCGGCCTGGGCGCCTCTGCCGCGGCGAAGCAAACCCTGGCCGAGGCGAGCAGCCCTCGCAGGCAGCCGCGCTGCGCCCGCCGAGCGTTCCAGGGCCGGCGTTGGCATTGCAGAACCGCTTCCCGCTCCCCACCAGACACAGTGCAAATGAAAGAGGAGCTCTTGCTAAGAATTAGGGCAGTCAGAGTCACTTTGCAAGCGGACTTTGCTGGTGCTGCTGCCTTTCTGTCTTTATAACACGAGCTTAACACACAGGAGAAACGTGGCCCAGTACTGCAACATAATGAGTTGCTGGATGCAGCAGCAATGCTGCTTTTCTGAAGCCTGGCTGTTGGACTGCCTAAGGGGCTCCTTTTCTTATCTAAAGATGCACCACCCTAACAAAGCTAACAAAAGACCTGGCAGAACATTTTGGGAAGCGCTGAGGCCTGGTAGCTGGGCCCTTTGTGGGTATTTGCTTAGGTATTATGGATGAATTTGGCAATAATATCCAAACCTTTGTTTCACAAAAAAAAAAAAAAAAAAAAAGTCATTTAGATCCTAAATTGCTTAGATGTTTGCAGGTCTCTGAAGGCACTCAAGAATGCACCTCATGTGCCTCTCGATCTCTGGCACAACGCTGGCTGGAGGAGGGAGAAGCAAGGTCTATTTCTGGCTTTTTTATTGAATAACTCCAATGCATCCTCTCATTTCTTTATCTCACCCCCTCCCTCCGGCTCCCTGCCTTTGCCTGGTCGGCGTTAGACCCCACATGACTCAAGCAGAGGCCATTTCATCGTCTGCCGTTGTCCCCTTGTGCAGGGTTTCAATTTTTAGCCATCATTGTATTTGAAACAGAAGCTCTCCTGGCTGCGGAGGAAGCGTTACAAGTTTTCACCCACCCTGGACCAGGCTACAGGTATTTCATCCAATGGAAAAAAATTATCTACCTCATTTCAACTAAAATTGTGTTCCCAGAAAAAACAGCCGGCTGTGTTTCTCACCTGAGGAGTGAGCACATTGCTGATCAAGTTTCATCCCTTAGGGTTTGTGTTTGCCCAGTGTGGTCCGACACTGAAGATGGTGTTGCGTTGGGTAGTTCCATCTCCATCAGTTTGCTGACTTGCAGGCCAGGCCGGCAGTCACAGCCGGTGGTGTTTGCTGGGATTTCTTCAGGGAGCCCTTGTCAGCGTGAAGCCCCAGGTCACCTTCGCCTGCTCGTGGCCACCGTGGCCAGGGATGCTCAGCTGAGGGCTGGGCTGTGAGATCCTCATTCAAACTGCTATGAACTGAGGGGGATTTTGTAGCTAAGCCTCACGTTGGTTTTCAGAGAGAAGAAAAGTAAAACTCCACAAAAGCCACCTAACCAGCAGGGTTTTTTTGCCACCTCGTGATCTCAAAGGAATGAGGAGCATTCCCCAAGGGTGCTTGCGTTGCCCCTGCAAACACCACTGCTGCCCTTCGCCTTGTGTGGGAGCCTCCTAGGGCGAGCAGGGTCTTTAAGATAGGGAAAAACATGCTGGAAAGGGCAGCCTTCCACCTCCTTTTCCCTGAGGGAGAAGTCCCTTGGATTTGGAGCCCACCATGTTCCTCCTACAAGCATCTCCGGCGTCATCATTCGCTGCAGGTGGCCCCCAAGCCTCGGCGGCTGCAGGGGAGCTGCACCCCGTGCCCGTAATCCCCACTTCAGTGCACAGCACCTTACCCTGCTCGCCAGCAGCCCTCCCCGGGCCCCTCACTGGCAGGGATTTCTGCTCTTCCAAACAACACGGCCCAGCTTTCATCTCTCTCTAAAAGCCCTGAGAAAGAGGAAGAGAATTGGGAAGAGATCCATGCATGGGTTTTGACAGCTTTTCCAGCTTTTTTGCACACAGCATCGTTTTCAAGAGGCTGTGGGAGGTGCTTGGCAAGTTGTTCCATAAGGGAAACCAGCTCCGGCACCGGGAGGAGGCCGTCTGGACAAGCGGTACGTGAGCTCCCATCCTCTGAGGACAGCGGGGCCGCGCTCTGAAGCCCTCCTCTCCACCCACAGGGATTAAAAACCTATCTGGAAAATGAAGAAGTCCTCTCCAAATGACTTCCACTCAGTCTAGAAGGACTCTGCAGGGTTTGTCATCTCCCGCCATCTGCTCATAGCCTGGAAGCCCGGCCGGCACGCAGAGAGAGGCAGCAAACCCCTGGGGTCTGGGAGTGGATGCGTGAGCCAGAAGAGCTGGCTTCTGGCTGCAGGTCTGGCTGTGAACCTTTGCTTTCCTATCTCTGCACTTCCCAATCGTTGGGTCATTTGACCCCTCCTTCAAAGCAGACCCAATCTTATTCCCTAATTAAGTGATGTACTAAATCACTTTGGTAGCACTTAAACATTACTCTTGCAAACAGGCTTTTAATTTTGTCTAAACTTACAGCAGGCAAAAGCTGCGACGTGGCTGCAGGGGTGTTAGGTAACATTTTGTTAATTAACAGATGAAGTTTTAGCAAAGGGAATGTAAATTTTAACCATAGACTCTTCCAATATTATCTAGCAGCGGTAATTTTCTTTCTGATATTCCCAAGGTGAGGCAAGGGAAAAAAAACATTGGTAAGGCAATTATTATAAATGATTGTGCCTTGGAAGGCATTAGAAATGTAGCATTATTTATTTATAGATACATCTATTACATTCATCATTCCAGCTGCATCTTCTAATGAGTCCTTTAAAATTATAAAATTAATCTAAAGTGTTAGGAGCATTTCTTTCTCCTGATCTCTAATTCTACAACGGTGGATGTGAGTGAATAATAAGAGAATTTAATGCATGCTGCAGGGAAGGAAGGGGTGAGCTTCGGAGGATAGATGTGTATTCCAGTTAAGCCAAAAACTACAAAAATGAAGATGTATGTGCAAATGAGCTGATGCCTCAGGTTACTCAGCTGATAAGTAGATGGTCTCACTGAGTAAAACGTGGCAAGCAATGGTTTTTTTCCACAGAACAGGTTTTTCTTCCTTTTCTGTGTTGTGTGAGCAATACAACGTAATCACAAAGATCCATCTCTCCTTGTCCACATGCACAGGTGGGAGAGAAGATGTTCTTTTTTCATCCAGTGCCCTCTGCCCCGAGTTCTTCCTCCCCACAGGATCCAGGGGTTGTATGTGAGTCCTGGACCCTATGGAGCAGCAATCGCTGCCTCTGAGCCCCTCACCCTCCAGGAGGTTCCAGGGGTGGCTGGCTGGAGGTCCACACCCTGGCATTGGTGTCCAGCTGCACCCTTCAGATGGAGTTTTGTGTTTCCCAAGCAAAATCAGGGCCAGGAGGTGCAACTGGGAGGAGGAAAACCCAATGTGGGACCCAAAGAGCCCAGCTCAGATCCTGCCTACCGAGCTGAGCTGTGCTATTCCATCACAGGGGCGGCACACTCTCCTGCGCCCTCCCCACCACAGAGGTGCCTTCTAACATGCCTTTTTTAAAGAAAAGAAGCCCTAAATATAGTAGTAGTCCTCAAAGTGTCCTCTCCAGGGATGTAGGCAGAGGTTGGCTCGTTCCAGAATGGTGGGAATGAAACGTTTGAAATCTCAGTGCTCTTGGGAGCATCTGAGAGTCCAAACCATCATGCTTTTGCCCACTTTTAGGACTGACTGACTACGTGGTAGGAACTGAAGCCTGCTTTGCTCACAGGCAGCAGCCCCTACTCGTTTCTGGAGTGTAAAGCACTGGCATTGACCAGTTGTTTCAGCCAGTACTGTGAACGTTGTCTTCTCTGTAGATGTGTCCAGAAGGATCAAATTCTGCCCATTGCTAGGACAGAGGATAGTCTCAGTCTCAAATGACGAGGAATATGTTGACGTAGCATATGTTTATGTGGGGAAAATATGCACCTTTGTGAGGGGTGAGTTCATCTTGTGCCTGGTTCATTTGGCCTTTCTGGTGGTGATGGGGTAAAACAGACCCTGAGGTCTCAGTGCTGGTGTCAGAGGTTTGCTTGGGGCGGTGAAGAAGGGCTATAAACCAAAATGAACCTGACTATGCTTGAGTGCCTCCTTGAATGGCACCCTGAGCCATTCACCTTGGAAAACTATTTATAAAGCCAAAATATAAATATAAATCTTGAAGATGTATCTGCATTACTTTGAAGGGTTATTGCTTCTGCTTCGTGGCCTGGTTTCTGAGCCACTGCAAAAACCAGTCAGCTTTGGCAGACCACGAATTAGGTCACTGCTTCATTGGCATCTTTCAAAATAGCTCTGAAATAGATAGTAACGAAGATGTTTAAGGTGATATAAACCACACTAGTGTTTATGGTGCTTGATATAAAATTAATAGTTTGAATTTGGATAACAAGGCTCTGCAAGATTATTAGCAGAGTTAATGAGGCTAAAGCCCGCATACTGCTGTACACCACTAGGCAGTTAGGGCTGGGGCCACATGTGAGAACTTTTTGACACTGTCTTTGCTATTCCCAACTTTGCTTCCAGGGTTACATGAGGTAATTGGCATATATAGGCCACAGACAAACAGTAGCTTTTCAAGTCTTTGCTAACTTGATCAACTCACTAGTTAGGTAACTTTCACGTTGGAATCCAAAGAAATGAATGGTATTTTACTGACTGTGATAGACCAAGAGTTGTTGCAGGACTGATACTTGTCAGTAGATGAAAAGAAGGCAGTACTTTTGGTTTAGTGCTTTACCTTTTTCCCCTGAAGCTGAGCAGAAGTTCAAAGACATCTGCCCAAAGCTGGTTAGTGGCCAGAGTGCTGGTAACATGCCCCAAGTGTGTGGTGACTGCAGGCACTGTGTGACGTGGGTCTGGAGCCTGGCACAGGGGGGCACAAACCACTTCCAGGAAGAAAGGAGTTGGTGGCTTGAGCATTGTCAGCCAAGCAAAGAGAAAGCATGTCCACGGTCCTCAGCCGTAGTGTTGTGCCAGTTACCTGTGATGCTTTATCAGAGTTCAAGAAGCCGTAGCTTTCGTTTACTTTCCCAGTTGTGTATGGTTTGTCCAATCATCACTAGAGCTTGCTGCGTCTGCCGGTTGTCGGAGGTTGCTTGTAGCCACTGGTCAGCGCTTCTGTGGCTCCGGTCAGGTTCGCCACGTTACCGTGTGAAACCAGACATCTCTTTGTCACTGTCCAGAAAAATAAATGCTTTTATTTCTTTGTATTTTTCAGATAATCAACCCCAATTTCATTCAAGAAGGTGAGTTAAGGACAGCCGTGCGCTGACTGGCATGGAAGGGCAAGTCAGCGGCTGTGATCTACTCGGGTGCAGCGGCATGCTGCGCAGCCACCAGCGTTTACAGCAAAGGCAGCTCTCTGCCACTCGTCGGGGGCTGGTGTGCTCCCCAGGGAAAGCAGTCTTTCTCCTGGCTGCTTGGCTCAGACAGCCTGGGGACCGCAGGCGAGGCTGAAGCTCCCAAACCTGCCTTCACAAAGTCTCGTCTTCCTGCCAGAGCACAGGCCTGGAGGGGGCAGATTGCCCCCACTACCTCCTTTGCTGAGCTGTCAGCAGCTGGCTTTTAGTGTAGGGGGAGTTCTGGTAACATAATCCCCAGACCCCCAGCTGTTTGGGACCCAGATCCCATAGTTGGTCCTATAATGTATTCTCTAGGGGATGTATGGGGAACATTCTCACCTGTAGATTAAAACAAGGTGTCATGTGTCCCCTCATGTTTTTTTCCAGTGGCTCCAGAGTTTCTTGTGCCATTAGTGGACATCACCTGCCTGCTTGGTGACACAGTGATGCTGCAGTGCAAAGTCTGTGGACGGCCCAAACCAACAATAACCTGGAAAGGACCGGATCAAAACATTCTTGACAATGACAACAGCACGGCCACTTACACAGTGTCATCCTGGTAAGGTCCTGCCTTTGGATCCCAGCATAGCTGGTCACAATGCTCATGTTGCCCTCAAATGTGGCACCAGCCAGGCTACAAGGCTCATCAGAAATGCAGCTAATGGAGTCTGCCACGTGTAGTGGCACATCAGCTAGAAAGGGTCCAAATTTGGGGCTCAGGTAGCTCTGTAGTTTCCCAAGCTGACATGGGGTATATCCACAGAGTGTGTTGCTGGCAGACATGAGTTTTCTCCGATTGACCTCTTAAGCCAGCTGCGATCCAGAAGCAACTAATGTTTCCAACATATTTCTTTGGAAATATTGCCTCTGCATTGCTGGGGCTTCTCTGCTTGAGTTTGATGCCATGCTCCCCTCCTTTGGTAGGAACAGGAGTCAAGCAGAGCAAACCCACACTAACTTGCAATACCCTTGGTTTTGGGTGTTGCATTGGGTGTTTTTCTCATTTCATGGGCAGAGGTGGTAACTCCTGCAGTTTTCCTGAGCTTTTCCTCAGCTGTTCCTAAAAAAGCCTACATGTGCTCCTAGGAAGGCTACATGTGGCTGTGCTTGGATAGAAAGATACTATCAGTTCCCAGTCTGGCTAGAGGGCAGGAAAACCGTCTTTACAAAAAGCACCGGGAAGATCTAAAAAGATCTGGAGTTGAATTCAGGTCAGGTAACAGCCTGCTGCTGGATGCTCCTCTGCAGCTTATATAAGCGATTTGGGCCAAACTGCAGTGGAAATTTCCGGGAGGCAATCTTTCATGTAAACTTTTCAGCGCTTCTGGCTCAGGCTGAGATGAATCCAGGGAGTACAAAGTCACTGAAAGTGAAAAATGAACACTAGGAGAGAAGGGATTTTAGATGTTCAACAAAAAAAAAATTACATCTGATCAAGAGCTTCCGTCAGAGACCATTGGCTTATGCAGCCGCCCCAGAGTGCCCAAAATTGTCTTTTTAGCTGTTACTCAGTAGATCACTACTGCCTTATCTTCAGGCTTCTGGCTAGGGTTGGGATGGGGAGATATTTCCGTACGGGGTTCTGCTTTCCATCACAGTCTTTCGCCTGTGCATTGACTCCCTGTGCGCTATCAGCGCTTGTATTGCCTTGTTACTTGTATTTATTTTTCAGCGAAGACACTGCCTGCCAAGGAGAGGCCCAGCAGATCAGCGGCTGTCTTACAAATCTTGCTGGCATGAGTGTCCAGATTGCAGGGGAAGGAGATGTTTCTGTCCTGTTTTACACCAGCATAGTCAGGCCGGCAAAAGCCGCAGCATCCAGGCAGTTATACCGGCAACCATGTCCTTCTGCAGTTTCCGATAGATTATGCCTTCAAGACCTAGTCTAGTTTTGCCATCAAGGGGATTTATTGTTGGCTCTAAGCTGGGTCTCCAGTACAGCTAAAGAAGTTACACAAGCAAAATCCTTTAATGCAGGCCAACTCTCTTAAAAGTGTGCAAACTGAAGTGACTATGTACAAACCTGCTATAAATTCACCAGACTTGGCAGAACTGTTTATTTGCTCAGACCAGCCCAAAGATTGAGTGTGTCTCACAAACTCGGCGCTGGCATTCTTTATCCCTAGCTGTTGTGAGATCTCCAGCCTTCTGACCGAGGGCCTGGCAGCCTCACTAGATCAACGGCACCTGCTCTGGGGGTCTGAAGCTCCCCAGCAATGTCAGGCACCCTGTGCTGTGTGACTGCCTGCTGCGTCTGTGGGAAGCCAAAATTGTCCAGCATGTGTTGGACTTAACTGCAAAGGCACAGTGGCTCAGCATCTCCTCAGATAGAAAGGATGTGCCTGGGGAAATCTTTCCAGATATATGGAGTCTAAAAATCCAGCACTGAACAGGCACAGCAAATGTTCAGCTCCTGGACTTTGCTTGCAGCTTGAGTGATCCTTCCCGTTCTCCTCTGAGGCGACAGCAGACAAGTAGATTTGCCTGGCAGGCAGTTTGGACCATTCTGCTCTAAGGTGTAATTAGCAGCCTAATCCTGACATATGAAGGGGTTGTATTTGGGTACCAGGTTGCTGGAGGGATGTTCCTTCAAATGAGTTAACAGGGTTGCGTTGTGTTTGTAATGAGGCAGGACAGGAACTGGCATAAAAATCATTAGCAAGTGAAGCGGTGCTTTATAATTGGGGCTTCCTGCATCCACAGCGACTCCGGGGAGCTCACCTTGAAGATCTGCAACCTGATGCCTCAGGACAGTGGCATTTACACCTGTGTGGCAACCAACGAACATGGAACTGCATCAACCTCTGCAACCGTCAAAGTTCAAGGTAGTGCATCGGACCTTAACGCCCAGGATTTTCCTTTATGGGGTCCCTTGGTGGGGGCTGGCAGCATGCAGGAATAGCTGGTGTGAAGGCAGCCAGACATGGAGCTGTGCCAGGTGAACCGAGACATTAAAATCATACAGCGGTTCCTCAGCCAACGCTCCCACTGATGGCTGAAGGCATCGCAGACTCTTTGCACTTGATTAAGTCATCTGATCATGAGCATCACATCTGGGAAATGAAAATGCATTGGCACTGGTTCAGCTCCTGCATCCTGCTAACAGTGCTGCTTCCCAGGGGCTCAGTAACGTCAGCAGGGGGAAGCTGAGCTCCCTCCGGCTGCCGAACGCCTGGGGGGATGACGCCCCGCTGCCCGCACGGAGCTCTGGGCTTTAGAGCCTGCCTGAAGCACGGGGACCTGCGATCCAGTGACAATGATTTTCAGCCTCCCCTCCTCTGTGGGAGACAGAGGAGGCGAGAGTAAGGTTTGGCCTGGGTGGATTGTTCTGCAGGGATTCAACTGGGAGACACATCGCTGAGCCTGAATTCTCAGCGCTGTAATTAGTGGCCCATCTAATTGTAATGAATATGAAATGATGAGTTGATGCTCATGACCTCCAGCTCTGGGAAGGGATCTGTTAGCATGAGAGATGAGGGGTGCCTGCTGCCTTGAAGGGAATGGTACAGAGATGAATGTCTCACTGGTGACTTACAGACGCAGGAGTGTCACGAGCATTCAGAAGTCAATTTGTTTGGTCTCACAAACTGCCCTAGAGATATAATTTCCTCAATTTATCCAACTAAGTTAGTGGCTGCACTAACTACTCCTGTGCTGAAGGGAGCCCTGAGCAAAACACAGAAGAATTACTGGTCATTTGTCAATCTGCTGCTAAACATACCAAGCACCATACACACAGAAGCGCTCCGAGTGGTTTTCTGGTGTCATTTTTGGACACCTCAAGGTGAGGTGTCCAAAGGTGCCAGAAGGTGCTTGGTGAAGTCCACGGGAATATTTATTTTCCTCAATTCCATGGACTTTGCATCAGGTCTTGAGCTGGAGAAAAAATTAACGGCAGAAGGTGGCAGGTAAAGGAATCCTGCATTTAGAGCAGCTGAGCTCAAAATGACAGATCCTCCACACCCAAGGGACAATTCTCCCAGCTGGCCTTGCAGGGAGCTCCCCGGGGTATTACAGTCCAGTTGACCACCAGCAGTGTGAGCGAGAAGAAATTCCCCCTGTGCTGTGCTGTGAGACCGTCTTGAGGCAGTGCGTTTTGCAAGCAGCACGGTTCTCTCCTAGCTGCTAGTGTGGAGGTATCAGACCCACGGTGGTAGGTGAACAGGACCGGGACGTTGCCTTGCCTCTCGTTGTGCTGGTAACCCAGAGCACTCCTGTGGCACAGCTGCCACATGGTGACCTGATGTACCTGACACCTGATCTTGAGAATAAAGCACTAGGTCTTGTTGATATGATGCTGGACTTGGTGCTTGTTTTCTCTTCCCAAGGTGTCCCAGCTGCCCCAAATCGCCCCATTGCTCAGGAGAGAAGCTGCACCTCTGTGATCCTACGCTGGCTACCCCCATCCAGTACAGGCAATTGCACCATTTCAGGCTACACTGTGGAGTACAGAGAAGAAGGTAAGTGGTTTGAGCTGTGCTCATTGACTGGGAGAAGAACAAAGCCTTAATGGCACAACAGGTCCCAAAAGCATCCTCACCACTGGGGTGCCACTAGCTGTTCTCACAGATCCCAAAATCTAAGGCCAAAAGAAGCCCTTCTATCATCCAGTCCAACTTCTCATACATTACAGACCTTTCTGTTTCCTCCAGTCACTTACAGCAAGTAAAGTGTGTTAAGCTAAAACATACCCATCACTAAGGCACCCTTTCATCATTTGCATTCTACACCACCATGGTATGCATCCTTTCTGGTTGATATTTCCTGGGAATGCAAAAACAAAGCAGCCTCGTTATTTTTTTGATCTGGACAGAGTTGCAAATCCCTGCATACGTGTCAAGCTCAGCTCTGAAATCCATTTGTTCTTAAATCCAACCATTCTTTCCCCCTGAAGAATTAAATTGATTTTAAATGCACTGTTTTCCAAATACACACAGGCATGTGCTCTCGAAAAGGGAATTTGAAATTATTCACATCCCTTTTTGTATTCTTCCTGAAAAGACATGATGCTCCCTGGGCAGTAAACCTTGCCTTAGGTATGTGGCCTCTGGTTTCATGTTAGTAAACGTGCAAACTTAATCACACCACCATATTAGACCCTTCCAACTTAAATTGCCAATTCTGTTCTGTTCTATTCTATTCTAGTAATACCTTATCTTAGCAAATACTCTGCCTTAACCCTCACTGTGCCATATTTTTTGCACTTTTGTGAAAGAATAAAAGCTCTTCTATTAACAACTGCCACCAAACCAAACAGAAAAAAAAAAGCAGCGGTGCTTTCAATATTCCTCCCTCTTCCCTGTAGAACCAACCCTGACCTCGTGAGACCTGGCAATCAGAATTTGCCCACAGTGCGCACAAAATATATGGGTCATGGTAAATAATGTAAGGCTAAAAAGCCCTGAACTTACTAGTTTTAAGATAAAATTTGGTATATTCTTGAAAGAAATCATAGGCTGTGACAGTGCTCAGTGTCCTACTGCTCCTTTTGTGTTCTGTGACTCTGTGCAGATGAATAAAGTATGGCTCCTTTGGCCACCACAGGTTAGGCAATGGTTGGCTTTGTTTCTGATAGGAGCAGAAAAACACAACAACTTCCCACATTTCTTTGCTGCAATCCTGCTTATCTGCAAAAAGCCCATACTAAGCTTCAGAAAGCTAGTTCTCCTCCTGCAGCTCCAGTTCACGCTGTAGTCACCACATCTTCTGAAAAACACTTCATCTGCAAAAGCACTTTGATTGCACTGACACTCTGTCTCAGCTTCACCTGGGACTCCCTTGTTCATATTTTTTTTTTTTTTTGCAGTATTTCTGGTACTGTTTCTCTCATAGCAGAGCTGTCATCAAATCAATCCTCCATTCCTGTCTTATCACACTGCCCTGAGACATCACTTGTAGTACACAGCCACGGCTAGACTGCTGAAGAGATCAGCTTCTCCCTGGGCTGCAGCTTTTCCGTCGCTATCGGTCAAGTGAGGGGCATTTCCTTCTCCCCTCATTTAGACAGACTGGAAGGTAGCTGCAACACAAAATAGCTTCCTATAGTCCGGTTCTGGTTGAACAGAAATACATCAGTCTGCCATAACACTGCCTTTTAAAAACCCTGTGGATTTTAACCTCCCAGGGTACTGCATGAGTTGGGCAGAGAAAGCCTCTGCTCTGAGTTCACATATTGAGACTGTTTCCTTCAGCTCTCCTCCTCTCTCGCCGTAAAACACAGGCTCACAGGTCTGGCAGCAGTCAGTAGCCTCAACTTTGGACACATACCTCGTCATTGAGGACCTGGCCCCAGGCTGCCAGTATCAGTTCCGAGTGAGCGCCAGCAATCCCTGGGGGATCAGCTTGCCCAGTGACCCGTCCGAATTTGTGAGGCTCCCGGAGTACGGTGAGTGGGCACGGCGAGGAGGGGCTGATGCACACAGGTGTATGGTGAGCTAGACTTGTGCTTTGATGGCTCCTGATAAAAACACTGATCCTGGAGCTGGTAGGAATACAAGAGAAAGCCTGGGAGATGCTCAGAGCAGCTCCTGCCACTAGAAAGATTCTTCATGACTATTCCTCCAGCAAGGCTCACAGCTGCCCTCTGTCACAAAGCTTTTGCCGTTTCCTAGCAGGTCTCTGCCTTCTATCCCAAGACCATTTTTTTGTCTTTATCTCTGGGCAACAGGCTCCATGTCCTGCCTGGTGTGTGTTCCCTGCCTTTCCACAATGCCTTCTGCTGGGCAGCCCAGCTAGAGTCTGCAAGTCAGCCTGCAAAATGTACCCCCGCACCAAGCTCTTCCTCCCAGTTACACACAGACATGCCCTTAGACTGTCCACATAGCCCTTTTTAGCCCAAAACCTCAAAGACAGGTTTGAATCCACCTTATCCATGCCTTCCTCTGGGGAGCTCTGGCTTTTAGTGGTGCAGCACGTTGGAGCTGTGCCTGAGCAGTATGGACCCGGACTCCTAGCAGTAATGTTTGCTGTTTTAAGAAATATAGTCTCACATAAATTTAAAATACACAATTTATAGTCTACAGGAAACTGTCATTAACTTTATGCTTTCTTTAATGTGCTTTGTTCTCCCAAAGACTCTGCTGCTGATGGTGCCACTATTTCATGGAAGGAAAACTTTGACCTCGCTTATGCAGAGCTGCATGAGATTGGGAGGTAATAATAACCCTGCTTATCATTGCAATAAAACACCAAAACAATGGCTTGAAAAGGGAAGAAAGTTTAGGTTGCTTTTTGTAGTTAACTTGAAAACTGCTGCTCCTTTCAAAAAGCAATGCATGTTAAGTAATTAAAATACTGACTGGGTAAAGTATGGACTAAATCCTGTTTTACAAGATCAGTTGTGATTTGAAGATTGCAACCTGGCAAACTTGTGAAGAATTAGGCAGCCAAATCTCTGACAGCCACTGCTAGCTCACACTGCTATCTTCTCTGACATCTCTGATTTGATGTGAGCTTTTGAAGTCGTGACAATTTGCTGGTTCTGGATAAGCTTACCCTCAAAGCCTGGGTTTGCCGAAGCACTCAGGCAGGTGACTGACTTCAATCATATGCCGAAGCGCTTTGCTGATTGGGAGGGTCAGTTCAACAGGAGCCTCAATAGGAGCCGCACACGTTGTCAGACCTCGGTGCTCTGCGCAGACAACAGATAAGGGGCACGCAAACAATTCGGGTTAATGCAGTTAGCTCTTCAGCTCAGAGATCAGAGGCAAGCAATTCTGGGACCGAAAGGACAGGAGTCTCTCTGGTTCTGTAGAAAGAAGAGTGATACATTAATAAGAGGCGAAGTTCTGCACACAGTTTCACTGAGTATTTTACTTGCAGGAATGGTACCAGGCACTAGGCTGTACGAGTTTCCTAAGTGCTTTCCTGCCAGCTTTTTTCTTAATTGCTTACTGTGTGCCTGAAACAGCAAGACAAAATGATAGGTTAGTGATTATTTAACAAGGCTTTTCTTTTAGTTGTCTGAGAAAGTTTGGGGTCCTTATTAAAGCAACTGGAGAAGGGAGACCCACAGCTAAGAAAAGAGATAGAACTTGTAAAAGTGGCAGCAAATTGGGCCCAGGGGAGATTGTTAGAGGACATCAGTACGGCTGCACAAAGCAAAGTGACACTGTTTTCTCTCAGTGTTTGCTAATCCCCAAAGAATCTCTACACCTAGGGTAAGAGATGGAGGCTCTTTGTTGGAAGAGGTTATGAACAACTAGTTAAATCTGATTCCTTGTGAAATATTAATGCACTGAATCAAATAACACTTTGAAAATCAGTCTGTTATTGCATTGAAAACCAAGTGTGATTTATTCATGAGGCCTCTTCATTATTCTGATTTGATTTTTTTCAGGGGACGATTCTCCATAGTAAAGAAATGCGTTCACAAAGCCACACGGAAAGATGTTGCTGTAAAATTCATTAGTAAAAAAATGAAAAAGAAAGAGCAGGCAGCACATGAAGCAGCTTTGTTACAGCACTTACAGCATCCTCAGTACATCACCATTCATGATACCTACGAGTCTCCTACTTCTTACATCTTAGTTTTGGAACTGTAAGTACGTGGAGCTTGAAGGGAAGTGTCTGGGTAGGAATCACAGCCCTATTAAAGCCAAGGGTAAAATTCACCCTGACTTCAGCAAGGCAAAGATTTTGTCATCTGTTTTTTATTAATTGTGACGTCAAATGAAATAGTCATTTTCTGCAGAGCTTCCGCTGCCTTTGCTTTACAGTAAATAAGATTCAGAGGGACAAATAAAACCGCTTTCTACTCTGGTGAAGCTTGGGTAATTGTATCAGCAGTTAGTTTGTCCCTTTGAATAGCATCAGATTTATTTGGGCATTTTTGTCCACTATTCAAGTAAACATGTCCATATTCAAGTAAACGTGTTTCAGCTAGTTTGAAGCCTATATTGTTCTAATACTTCTTGGTGAAAAGAGCTGGATAGCAACTATACTTGCCCCTATAAGGAGAAATAGCAACCAAGGTCCAAAATACTTCTTTTTTACAGTATATCCCACAAAGTATATTTGGGCTATTTGCTTGTTTATTTATACAGATAAATAAAACTAGGTGGAAAGCATTTATCGGCTTAGTTTTCCCAGAGAATGTATCACGAGTTGAAAATGTCAGTGATCATTTTTTCTGCATTATGCAACCAGTTCTATAAATAAACAGATGAATCCAAATAATTGAGAGGATCTGTTTTCAAAGGAATTGCCTCCATCTATTGAACCCATCCTTAAGCAAATGAGTTTACTTTGAGACTGTTGCTAAATTTTAAAAGGACCAGAGATAACAATTGAGGAATAATCACTCTACCGCTTCCACGGCCTGCAGTATCTTGAGATATCATTGAATACTCACCAGGTCTTGCATTTTAGTTTCCTCCATTTCTAGGTCATGAAGTTCCCATTGCAATTTTGTTTTCACATATTAACTGATCCTAGAGATACCACGTGATTTTTCATGTGTGGGGCCTGATTTGTTTATAGGATGGATGACGGTCGTCTCTTAGATTATCTAATGAACCATGATGAACTTATGGAGGAAAAAGTTGCTTTCTACATAAGAGACACAATGGAAGCCTTGCAGTATCTTCACAATTGCAGAGTGGCTCACTTAGACATAAAGGTAAGCAGAAAAGAGAATGATGCTCTTATTCACTGCCCTCGTACAGAGAGTTCCCAGTTGCACAGACAGAGAGGAGGTGCAGTGTGTACCCAAAGAGATGATTGCTAAATGGACAATCACTATCATTCAGACCTGTTGACCAGAGAAAGGACTTACTGACCTGCAGCACAAAGTCTTTTTCTTGCTTCAGACAAGAAACGCACCTATTTCCTTGATTCAGTGGTTTGTTCTCAAGGGCCTTCTGGAAGAGAGGTTTAATGAAGGAGAAGGAGGATGTCTGAGACAAGAGTGAGATGACACTAGCTCCTGAGTGAAGGGGAGTTAGATAAATCCACAGGGTATGGTTTGGCTCACACCTGTACCAACTTAGCTACCAGGCTTCCTGGGCAGAGCTGGCTTGTGCTGAGGCAGCTCAGGGCAGGTCAGGAGGAGCCCGTGTCTCCCTCACATCCGCAGCAATGCCCTGGAGAGCCCAAAGCAGGGGGAAGGAAGGGTGCAGGGGAGCAGAAGGTAGGGAAGGCTGGCAGGGGCAAAGGAAAGCAGCACACCGCATTGTGCTGCAGAGCCTGAGAGGGGAACTGGGTGGGAAATACACCCAGGGAGAGGTTCAGAGGAAGAACAAGCTGCATTGTGGAGAAGAAATTCAGACATTTCCTAATGTCACGCTCAGTTAGATTAGCACAGCTCGTACCTCCTTTTGTTAGCGAACGTGGCAGGAGGCACCGTTCTGTCCTGGATTTGGCATTGTACTGCTGTCCTGACCATCATCCCAGTTATCTTGGATGACAGAGAATTAGCAATTGAATTATGATCAAGTGTTTTGAGTCTTGTGATCTCCAACATTGATTCAAGTTGCCAGAGGTACCAGATAAGCTATCATTTTTTTCAGACTTAAATGCCAATTAAAAATGGAGAATGAGCGATGAATTTAACTTTCTTGTATAGTGGACAATCCAGCTCCAAGGAGGTCTCTTGTCAACTCTCCAACCCCCAGGCATATCAGATGAAGCGATGCCTTCATTCTTCTTCTGCCTGCT
The DNA here is from genome assembly GCA_009806455.1 of Tetrax tetrax. Classification (NCBI taxonomy): domain Eukaryota; kingdom Metazoa; phylum Chordata; class Aves; order Otidiformes; family Otididae; genus Tetrax; species Tetrax tetrax. The sequence continues at coordinate 73,160 of WHYT01015786.1, forward strand.
ACCACTACAGAAAAAAAAAGATTCCTTTTGTACAGTACCTTATGTGAGCATTAGTCCCAAAAAGCTAAATTATCTTGGTTTCTTTCAGTAAAATTGTTTGTATTTTCTGCTGTATTTATAGCATGTCAAAAAGTAGGTATCACTTGGAGGTAAGAAACTGCACTGAATTCTCTATTTGATCATAAGATACGTCCCAGAAACAAAGTGGGAAGCCAATTTTCTGTGACCTATTTACAGTTCTCCTGAATGAGAGATACTAAATAAAGCTTCTTCTGTTGCTAGGTGGGAAGCAGGAGATGCATTGGTAGTGACAGCAGACCTAGCCAAGGACTGTCTTGTCCCAAGATCCTGCTCAAGAACGTGTTGATTTTGTCAATGCAAACTGTGCAAGAGAAGAGCACGCAGAGAGATTTGAACAGCAGTGTAGTGAACTTTGCTTTCTATCTATAGCCATGAGGCAGCAGTAAAATATGCATGAGGATGAGGGGCTATAGGACAGAAAAGTGAGTCTAGAGAGGGTGCAAGAAGTAAGTTAAGTCCATGTTAAGTCCCCAGTGCTCAGCATCGCCCACTGAGAGAGAAATCTTAAATACTGAAAGAGTTGGTAAAACAGATGGGAAAAAAAAAATCCTAGGATGAAATATAATTGCACTCTGGCTTGGAAGGCATGATTGTGTTCTGGTGTTTATAAGGGGACACTGACAGCTCCATCCACATCAACTGACAACAACAGTAATGGTATGTACCAGCGTCCCTCCCAGGATACGTGGTAGTGGGAGCAAAGTTGCACATTTACTTAATGAAGAATATTTCTGCTACACCTTATACTCATTTATGTAGCTAGTTGTCATGTAAACAAATGGAATCTAAATTAACTGATCAGATACACAAGTCTTGTCTCAAAATTAAAAATTCTGTCAGTGCTCTTAATCTGTAGAGATTAGTTTGGGAAAATAAACTCTAAGTATTTGAGGCAACTTGCAAAATCCCAGTGTGTTGCCCTTGTGCAAAATGAGGACGTTGTCATTGCCACGTCAGCATTGATCCGAATTTACAGCAGTGTAAAGAGCAGCTGAGCTGGGTCCTTGTCACTCAGTCTCCTGATCTGTACCTCCCACATCTGAGCAAATGTGAGTTTTGATTGGCTATTAAACCTAAAAAGCAAAGATAAATATTTGGATAGGGGCTTACCTAGAATGAAATCTGGATGTTTTATTTACAAAAATAAAATATAATTAATTTTTTATTACTATCTTTTCAACAGCCAGAGAATCTGCTCATTGATTTAAGGATCCCAGTACCTCGTGTCAAGATCATTGATTTGGAAGATGCAGTTCAGATCACAGGTCATTACCACGTCCACCACCTTCTTGGAAACCCAGAGTTTGCAGCTCCTGAAGTTATCCAAGGCCTCCCTGTCTCTCTGAGCACGGATATCTGGAGCATTGGTGTCCTGACCTACGTGATGTTAAGTGGTGTCTCTCCATTCCTGGATGAAAGCAAAGAGGAGACTTGTATCAATGTGTGCAGAGTAGATTTCAGCTTCCCGCCCGAGTACTTCTCTGACGTGAGCCATGCTGCCAGGGACTTCATCAACGTCATCCTCCAGGAAGACTTCAGGAGAAGGCCAACAGCAGCCACTTGTTTACAGCATCCGTGGTTGCAACCACACAACGGCAGCTATTCCAAGATCCCACTGGATACCTCCCGCTTGGCTTCCTTCATCGAGCGCCGCAGGCACCAGTACGATGTGCACCCGGTCCCCAGCGTCAAGAGTTTCCTGATGAGCAGGCTGAACCCAGGCACGTAACGCCTCCATCCCTGGGGTCCTACGCCGCTGGTCCTGAGGCAAGGCGCGAGGAGTGAGCAGGCACAAAGCAGATCTATCTGTACATAGTCCCGTATCTGGCGTTTGCATTTCACGTGGCTTCCCTACCTGCAGGGTACAAATCATTGCGGAGGTGGCAGTGCCTGCCCAGTTCCTCGGGACCAAAGCAAAGAGGGGTAATGGCGGTGGGTACCTGCTTCCTCCCCTTGGTGGGCTCCTCTTGGGAGACGTGCTGTTCTTACATCCACTGCCAAAAAAAGACTCGGGAAACGAACACCAACTGGAAACAAGAGCCAAAATTGTAGTTGCCTTAATCTTTGTGAGGCAGCCTTATAAGAAATCCTCTTGATCTTGCTGAACTGGTTTCAAAATGTACAAGAGATTAGGAGTAGGATAGCGGAGGGGAGTGAGGCTAGGCTGACCTTAGCGTGTACTGCAGACAGGTACTCAAGTCAGTTTTTGCTGAAATCACTGCAAGCCTGTTCCAGGTTAACAGACGGATTTCGCACGCTCCGTATGCCCAGATCTACCATGATTTCAGTGGGGACTTTGCCTGTGTAGGACATGCAAGATCAGGCCCTGAATCGGCTCCTGTGGTGGCGTCATGGCGTGGTAGCGCTCAGCCCAAACTCCCCCCGTTAATCCTTGGGGCTTTCTGCTGTGTCAAGTCAACATGCAGTACCTTTCAGAGCTACGATTAAGGCAATGGATTCATTGGAGCATACAGCTGGTTTTGACTAAGCACAATGGGACTATGATGGTTTTTTTAAAAGCATTTTATAAACACTGTACAGAAATCTTTTGCAAAACCTGTGCATTGAGAAAAGGCTGTGTCCAATTTTTGCAGTATCTGTAAACTAGATGATGATGACGACGACAATTTTTTCTATCACAGGTTTTCAGTATACATATATTGTATCATACATATAAATATATATATATAAAGGATCCTGTTCCATTTCTAGCTTCAGAATTGCTTGGCCCAAAGTCCATCTAAGCCTTTCAGAGTGCAGTAGAGTGGTGAGTTCATCCTTGTGCTTACAGTTTGAAAATAATTTTCAGTGTTTAAAGTATGTCATTTGTTTCATTTCCAAACTTGTAAATAGCTCTCAGCCGCCGTTAGCACCTCATCACCAAAGCATTCGTGAGGATATTTTTATGTCCAAAGCCTAATTTGTAACAAAATAAAAAATATCCACAATTAAAACATTTCTCTCTTGCAAGCCAAGTTGCAACATCATCATATTGATGTTACAGTGACAGAGCCAGCCTTAAGTTTACCCAACGCAGGAAGTCTGCAGGGACAAATCAGCAGTTCGTAGGCTGGCCAAATCTTCCTCTCTAGCAGTGGGACTGGGAGGGGAAACACCTCCCCAGACGGGGCTTCCCCATCCTACTGCCGCAGCATAAAACTCTACAGCCTTCTAGGCTGACAATAAAAGAGTGTGGTTGTTTTTTTTTTCCCCTGGCATGCGAGGACTTTGTCTCGGTGCTGAGTGCCACTGCTGTGCCTGCAATGGGAAATGTCACTTGTTACCAAAGGTTTTCCTAAGGAAAAGGGCTTGATCTGACCGCGTGTGCTCAGTACGGACTCTCTCGTAAGGGCAAAGTCAAATTTAATTCACCTTCCAAGTAACTACACTGTGAGCCTGCAATATATCTGCCAGCAGGTGGTGGAGATGCTCTGCAAGTACTGTTAAATTCTCAGGGCTCTGCTGGCCCTTTTTTTGATCCACCTCCAGGCTCAGTTTCATGGCAGGTAGGAGACCTGGCCCTTCTCTTTATGCTTGCTCTATCAGTACGCTGGAGCGGTCGGTATTTTGCTAGGGGAGAAGGCAGGAGGCACAGCAAGAAACCCAGCGCTCAGCACCGCGTGCACGCGACACAAGAACGGACCTTGAGGTCAGGGAGCCACAGTCAGTCGGGTGAGCCCGCGTGCCTGAGCAGAGTCAGAAGCAGTGTAGGAGGTTGTGTGGCTGATGGCGAGAGATCCAATATGGGGGAAGTTGTGGAAAGGCTTGAAAGAGGCAGTGTTCACAGAATCAGCTGTGTTCTGGCTCAGCTAAAACCTATCTCAGTTTCCCTCTGCAGTGCAGCAGCTAATTTTCTAAGCAGTCCAGCAGCACCTCTTAGACAAAGACCAGACTCCCATCCGGAGCACGAGTGCGAAGTATGTGATCTCTTAGCAACCGAAACGTCTTCAGACAGCAGTCATCAAAGGATGTCTTTAATTAGCACCAGCCTCAGGTACTTTCTCACTACAGGACTGTTTGTACTTCTTCCTATTTGTCAAAGCTGGCTCTTTGTGCTGTGATTGCCCTGCCCTTAAAAATATTTATAGAAGTGTGGTTTATATAACCCACAGCTTTTATTAGGCCTGTGGGTACAGTTTAAGCCACAGTCTTTCTGCTTGGCATTCATATAAACAAATTATCATACATCACAGGAAATCTGGAGTTATTTATCATTTTATTTTCCTACCTCCTGCATTCACATCTCAAACTGCAACAGCAGACACTTTAGATGCACAGGGGGAAAAGCTGGATTGCTTAAGGGACTATTTAAGCCTCTTATTGCTATCAAATAACAGACAAAAAAAACCCAAAAGGCTGAAAGAGGATACATGTTTAGGTATTGGTGCTTGGATTCAAAGAAGATATTCCTCGCCAAGGGAGAGCTGGAGGTGCTGAATTCTGAGGATTTTGCATGTTATGGGGTTGCTTTCCTCTATGGTTCTGTTCTTCTATGTTCATGTTAGAAAACCCCTCTTTCTGGGCACCATTCTTCTTATAGCACATTCAGGAAAAATGGAACCTGTTAGTACTTCCAGATACGTTTGTGATTATCAACCATTCTTGCATTTTATCTCAAAGATTTCTTTTGCCTGAATAATACCAAGCATATAATACCAAGCCATGTTGCTGTATGATAAATGCAGAGGAATTATTCTGAGCTTGCTCTCTCAAGGACTTTTTCAGCCAACCTGTGGCCTCTCTGCAGATCCAACAGGTCCTATAACTGTTGTAACGCTGTTGTAAACTGTAACTCTGTTGTAAAGCGATTACAGAAGCTCAGTAAGTAGGTCTGGAGCAAGCCCACTGAGTAAGAAGCACCACAGCCAACCCCCTTTGCAGCATTCTGCAACTACAGGAATTTTTTTTGTGCGTGAAATACTGCCTGTAACAAACATGGGGAAAAACAGCTTCTCATAAAGCTCCATTAAGCCTTCACAAAGCTCCCCAGAGAGCAGCTGACTCCGAGGGGAAGCTTTCTGCCCACAGCTTTACCACTCAGGGTATTCCCAAGACGGCAGAATGAAGGTACGATGGCAGCTGCACTTTCTAGCTTCCGTGTCAGCTTCAGACCAGCTGGAGTGACCACCAGTGATTCTAGCAACCGAGCAACGCAAGCTCAGTGCAGGCTGGCGCTATGCACACAGCCATTGCCTCCAGACGCCCGCACGGTGCTCTCACCCTGCTCTGACATCAAAGTACTCTTGCTCACAGCATCCAGAGGGCACAGTGACTTGTGATGCTCATTATTAAAGATGCCTATGTTTAATGAACAACGTGGCAATGAGAAACTAATTCACCTCTCTCTCTCTCTGCTCCAAGTGGAGCAGCCAGGCCAGGCCCTTTCACTCAGGAATCTGACTGCTCGGGTAACGCTGCCAGCTCCTATCAGGCGTCCGAAGCCCTTGCTGCCCCGCGGGTGAGCCCCACCTCTCCACCAAGCTGCCAAGCCCCCCACACGTGTTACTACAGGGAGGACACACAGACAGCCGGGGGTTCTAGACTTTAATATTTTAAAGTAATCCAGGCTTTAAAATTTATAAAATTTCTTTCTTCCTACTTGTACCAAGAAGTCTTATGTAGTCTGCCCTTCTATTTTAAATGACTGTTTTTCTCCAGTACCGTTTATCTTTAAAAGCATTTTACTTTTAAACTAAGTTAATGCTGAGATATAGAGTCTGTGCCCTTAACTGAGCTATATAAGTTCTGTGGGTTCAGTGGAGTTCATTTGCATTTCTGATGAAGCTATTAGGCCGTTGTTACAAATACCATGAATAAAGGTTAAATGCAGAACCGCACAGTATGACCTGACTATATATAATGATATTTTAATACCCTTACAGTGAGGGGACTGCATCAAGAGACCTGGGCTAATATAAACGTCAGAGACAGATGTAAAGGCTCGTCTGTATGTATGAAGGTCTAACAGATATTTAACGCGCACAGGGGCTAACCACCTGGTTTTGTTTCTGTTCGTTTCACTGCAGAGACAAATTCTCCTCTAACACAGAGCTTGGATTTATTTTCCAGCTCATTTTTTCATGTCCCATTAGAAAATGGTGCTTTCCCAAGGAAACAAAATAAAATCCCATTTTACTAGGCTGACTGCACACTGCCATCAAGTGATGAATCCTCATTCTGGGATCTGTATAGCGGTGAGTGTTACCATAGCGTCAGGATGCTGAATGTTTGCTGTAACCGTAGTCTTTATTATGGAGCTAGTGAAAAACTAACATCTCTACTCAAGCCATATTTCACCTTCATGTCCAAGTTCTGATGCTGGTGCTTTTACTTCTCTTTCTACCAAACTGTTCAGCATTGCTTTGCCACTGAGGTCAATTTGCTGGTAACTTGGAAAGTGCAAGAAAAAAAACCCTAAATCTCAGACTTATTCACTGAGATGAGAGCAAACAGTTGGACTACATTGATGCTTTTCAATCTTTGCAGCAATCAACTGAAAGGAGGAAAAAAGAAACTGTATTGCCAACAGCTCAGCATTTTCAAGGTGCAAAGCAATTCCACAGCCTTAATTATTTCAGTGTATTGCTGGTCTGCCTTAAATGTATCTTCAGTTTTATTGCAGATTTCATTTTGTACGCACACACAATGTTGTTTTTGTAAACGTAAGTTTGTAAATATTTCCTTTGTAAGTCTAATCACTCATGTGTACTGTTGTGAGGTGACTACTTGCTGTCCCACGTCGTCGTTAATATCCCGCGGTGTGTACGGCCATCTGCAGACGCAGCTTCAAACTGTCCATCTTCTGTCCTTGCCTCCCTATAAACACACACAGCGTACTCCTGGCGCAGTTCCTGGGCTTTTTTTTTTTTGTTTTTTTTTTTTTTTTT
>WHYT01015786.1:80147-105689 GCA_009806455.1 Tetrax tetrax
GGCGGCGGCGGCGGCGGCGGCGCTGCTGCTGCGTGAGGCGGGCGCCCTGCGCTTCGGCGACTTCGTGCTGAAGAGCGGCCAGGCCTCCCCCGTCTACATCGACCTGCGCGGGCTCGTCTCCCACCCGCTCCTCCTCCGCCAGGTGCGGGGCCGAGCGGCGGGGCGAGCCGGGCCCTACCGGCAGAGGGAGAGCCCGTGGTGCCGGGCAGCGCTTGTCCGGGCCTCAGGGGTGCTCGCCTGACCGGCACCCGGGAGCTCTGGGGTCTCTCTGTGCCTCTCTGCGGGGCAGGGAGCTTCTCTTAGGAGGGGAGGAGGCCCGGGAGCGCTGCCGGGGTCTCTCCGGAGCCCGCCCTGGGGCTGGGGTGGCGATCTGCTGGGACAGCCGCTCTCCAGTCGTGGAGAGGAGGGAGGGTCTCGTGCATTTGGCGTTGCTTCCCTTGGTAATGCCTGTGTTCGGTCATGATCGCTCCCATCTGAGTCTCAAAAAAATAGCTGATTTTCCTTTCCAGGTTGCAGACCTTCTCTTTCAAACCGCCAAAGATGCCGGTCTCAACTACGACTGTGTGTGTGGCGTTCCCTACACAGCTCTGCCGTTGGCCACCATTATCTGCTGTGAAAATCAGATTCCAATGCTTATACGGAGGAAGGAAGCAAAAGACTACGGTAAAACCTTCAAATCAAGAATTTGTGTCTACTTGTTTTCTTGTTTGTGAAATGACTTTATGTATTTGTGGTTCTTTTGTAATGTGCAGCATCTCCATTCCTGTTTAAGGCTACCACTCCAATTAAAAAAGCAGGCCCTTTTCCCCCTCAGATATACCTCCCACATCATTCCAGTCTGGTCAGGCTCTCCCAGCTGCTTGCTGGTTAAGGTGCGGCTTGAATTCTGCTGTAGTAGGTTTGGAGCCTCTTGAGGGATGAGTTTTTTGTTTCCCTTTTGGCTTCAGCAGTGTCTTTTTTTTTTTTTCCTTGGCACTGTTGCCATGGTTCAGGATTTTGGCCTTTTCCGGAAACGGAGATTTATAATAACTTGGTTTCTCTGATATGCTGAGACCAGTGCCACATTTCCCCCCCCATGTGGGACTTTTTGCATATCAGCTCTAGGGGAGGGGCCTTTCTAGTCTCGTCTTCCTTTACTTCTCAAACCCCTTTTTCTTTCATATCCTGTAGTTCTGAAATTGGTGGGCGAGGTGGACCAGGTGAGATGCAGTCAGTTCTCTACCCATTGAACCAACTGATGGATTTTGGTAGAGGCAAGCGGGACAGAACACTGAAGCATTAACCTACCGTAGCAACTGGATTTCAGCATATGACAAAAGCTGTCCTCTTCCAACAGTGTTCAGTTAGAAAGGGTGCTTGTCACAACTAAATGTTACTCCTGTGTTAGTCAGAGAGCCAGGCGTGAAAATGTTTGCTGTTCCTTCTTGGGAAGGACAGGTCAGTTGTGATAGCAATTAACTGCCTCATACAAGGTTTCCGGTGTCACATGGATTGCAAAACTGTACCTACGCTCCTTCTCTAGGCTGTCATGGTCTAAGCACCGTGCTCCCTGCGGAATGTTCGCCTGCTGTTTGCTGCTTCCTGGGAAAGCTAGGCATCCTTTGTTGTCACCCCCCGGGAGGCCTTTCATGGATGTGTGCCTGTTGTTGGTTAGGGCAAAGGCATTTGGGGGCTTTAGTCCTTCTAATTGTCCTAACAGGCATACTACGCCCTGAACAATGCCTATGGAAAATAGGAAATATGCTGAGGAGTACCAGTAACTTGGCTGCTTTAAAGATGTTTTAAATAAGTTGAAAAAATAGTTTTGTAATTCTGATATTCAATTCATGGCAATAATAAATTACCGTAGTCATCTTCTCCAAAGCTTTAAATTTGTGCAGTTAGTAGTATGTCAGTTTCATTAATGGAACATAACTTTGGGAAACATAAAGAAATATTTTATTAACTTGGAGAATAACGGTCTTTATTAATTGCAAGTCAGTGACTGAGCTGTGGTAAGAACTGTGATAACCGGTATCAGGTAATAACTGAACAAATTACCTCTCCATACTGACAGTGAATGTGAAATTCCTGTTCTCCTGAAGTCCAGTTCCAGGACTTCAGGATATGCTGCCATGTATGCTTGTGTGTGGAACAAACATGATCTTTACATTAGCACAGCAAGTTAAAGTTTTGATACTTTTAAGCTTTTTGGGGTCTTTTAAACTTTCTTCATTTAGTGGAGTGTTTGCTTTTTATTTTTAAGGTACTAAGCGGCTGGTAGAAGGCACCATTAATCCAGGAGAAACATGCTTGATCATTGAAGATGTGGTGACAAGTGGATCTAGTGTACTGGAAACTGTGGAAGTTCTTCAGAAAGAGGGATTAAAAGTCACGGATGCCATAGTGCTGTTGGACAGGGACCAGGGTGGGAAGGCCAGGTTACAGGAACGTGGAATTCGCCTGCACTCTGTGTGCACCTTGTCTGGGGTGTTGGAGATTCTCCAGCAACAGGGAGAAGTGGACATTGAGATGGTTGAAAAGGTGAAGGAATTCATTCAGGAAAATATGTTTGAGCCAGTGGCTCAGAACAGCCCTGTTGCTGTGAAGAGAGTGTGTAAAGAGCTGAGCTTCAGTGCTCGTGCCAAGCTGCCAGGGGTACATCCTATTGCAGCCAGGCTTTTCACACTCATGGAAAAGAAGCAAACAAACTTGTGCCTTTCTGCTGATGTCACCAGCTCCAAAGAGCTGCTGCAGTTAGCTGACAACCTGGGCCCCAGCATTTGTATCCTGAAGACTCATATAGACATCCTGACTGATTTTACACAAGAGGTAGTGAAGGATTTGAGAGGATTCGCAGATCGACATGAATTCTTGATTTTTGAAGACAGGAAATTTGCAGACATTGGAAACACAGTGAAACATCAATATGAAGGTGATTATCATCAACCTCAATTTACTGTAACTTTGCTGCTGGTGTGTGTAACTGCAGTGCTGGCACAGGTTGCCAGGAGATTGTGGAATCTCCAGCCTTGGGAAGACTCAAGGGGACAAGGCCCTAAGCAACCTTATCTGGCTTTGAAGTTAATCCTGCTGAGAGGGCGTGGCCTCCAGAGGTCCCTTCCAACCTTGATCTTTTTATGAATCTGTGGTTGTGCTCAGTAAGTACTTCTGAGTAGTTGTTTGCCGTGAGAAAACAGCGTGGCTTAAGGCAGCCTGTTACTGTATGCTTGCGTTCTCGTTACGGCTTTCATTTGACGTTGCATCTGCAACTGTAGAACTGTCTTTCTCTTTTCTCATCCGTACGTCCCATATGATCTGTGTGCTGTATTGAAGGGTAGCACCTGTGGCAGTGGGTTTCTAAGTCACCATAAATGTTTCAGTGAGTATTAAAGGTGAGATGCTAACAAGTGCTTGTGAACAGTAAAACTCAGTTGCCTAACCACAAAGCGTAATCTTTATCAGAACTGTCTGGTGAGACTGAACTTGTAACTGTCAAGCTTCAGTCGTAAAACTGTCTTCTAACACGCGAGTGATTTAGTGTGCAGCTTGTTCTGTTTAACTGGCGTTTCCCGTTTAATACGTTCCTATTGATGCTTTGCCTGTGTCTCCCTCTCCGTGTTCGCAGGTGGTGTGTTCAGGATCGCATCCTGGTCAGACATCGTTAATGCCCACGTGGTTCCAGGCTCTGGAGTTGTGAAAGGTCTGAAGGAAGTAGGTCTTCCTCTCCAGCGCGGCTGTCTTCTGGTTGCTGAGATGAGCTCCCAAGGGTCGCTTGCAACGGCTGACTACACAAAAGCTGCAGTAAGTAGGCAGTCTTGTTCCGGGTTAAAAGCTTGTAAAGTGTTGTGACAGGGATGTTTTGTGTGCTTCTAATATTTACACATCCAAAAGTCTCTCCAGCTCTAAGTGTTACAGGTGTTTTTTCCTGTGGAAACTTGGGAATCTGACAGCATGGTGTTTAAAGGTTGCAGCTGTAGGCTGGTCACGTGAAGTGGTCAGAGTTCACTGTGAATTCTAGTAAGCGTGCCAAGTTTGCTGTTGCCCCACCCCTTCTTTTTCTTTTGTTTTCCTTAAGCAATAAATTTCTAATTAATTTAAGTTCATTCATTGTACTATTTATAGCACAGAAAGAAACTTAACATTCAATTCCTGGCTGCAAGTGCAGGAAGATCAGTGAGGGAAGAGTCAGCTCTGGGTGACTTTGTGTTGGTGACACAAGAACAGGTGTTTCATACCCCTGCCTTGCACAGCCTGATGTGTCAAAGGGTGGATGGGAAACAGATTGCTCGTCAAACTTAATTTTAGGTATCTCTCTTGTAACTTTCTTGATCTTCTTCAGGTGCAGATGGCTGAAGACCACCCAGATTTCGTTTTTGGGTTCATATCTGGATCCAGAGTTAGTAATAAACCGGAATTTCTTCACTTAACTCCAGGAGTGCATCTGCAATCTGGAGGTAACTTTTCCTGAAATATTTATAGTCGTTTGTAAATACAGTAAGTGACCTAGCCTTCAGTGAAAAAGTGACTTCTGAAGAGAGTTTGGTTGCTGAATCTCTGGTGGGAGGAGTCTGTGTTTGCTGTTAAGGGCTGCCCTCTGTATTTCTGGCTATGTTGATCCTTTCCTGGGAGCTCTGAAAGGCAGGCTACGCAACTTTGTTCACATGCTGAGGTCTGTGCACATCATAAAGCACAGTTTCAATGAATTTGAAGTCTTACACTGACTAACCAGGTTATCACTGAGCTGGGTAGTGGAGATGTGTTTCTCTGCAATACTTAATTCTTATGAAACCTGAAGTGAAATCCCAAGCTTTTATGCGATTATTTGGGGGTTTTGCCCCGTTTAAGAAGGCTGAGGCTTATTTCAGTAGTCCTAATCAGTGCTTCTTTGCATAGCTGCTCCATCTGTTGTGACTGGTAAATAATGAAAAAGGACGGCGCTCTCTGATAAATTTGATCTCTGTAACAGAGGGTTTATTAGTTGAAGACACAGTTTTGAGTTGGTTTTGTGGATTATTAGGGTCAGAGCTGGAACAGCGTACCCATTCTCTGTTCCAGCACATCTTTGAAGGCTTTTAGTAGATACAGTTTTGTATGAACTAAAAAAAAAAAAAAATGATGTCTCTATTTCAGGTGATAACCTTGGACAGAAGTACCTAAGCCCCAAGGAGGTTATTGGCAAAAAAGGTTCAGATATCATTATTGTGGGACGTGGCATCTTGTCAGCTTCAGACCCTGCTGAAGAAGCAGAGAAGTACAGGAAGGCAGCTTGGGAGAGCTATGTAAGCAGGCTGGGTATTCGTGCAGAAGACTGAAAGCAGGCCGCTTGCCTAGTCAATAAGCAAAGCTGATGGAGCTGCAGTCCTCGTGAGACTTCCAGTTAAATACATAGGCACTTCAACCAGAAGAAAACTGCTCTTCTGGAGAAAAATCTGTTACTAACTGAATAATGTTTAATCACACACAGAGATCAGGTTGTACATGCCATGGTTGTTTTTTAAATATCTGAATATATGAAACCAAAACTTCGTGCCCAGTTTTTAAACTGTTGAAAAAATGTTGCATGAAACACTCCAAAGATTTCAGGTTGGTTGTTGTTGCTTTTGTTTCTCCTTCCCATCCTCGAATTCCTTCTGCCTGTGGAAACAATATTTTACTATTCTCAATAAACTTCACCTGCAGATCTGACGTAAAGCCCCACTCTCACAGGATTACTCAGCTCTGCTGTTTCCCAGGAGCCAGTATAGGTCTGAATCCCAGACTGTGAAATTGAGTAATGTGTTGTTTAATAAATACTTTTGCTACTGTTTTCCTTTCATTGGATCTGTAAGTCTTTCTTCTGTGGCAGTGTGAAGTACTGTTTTCAGAACCCCAGTATTATAAAAAGCCATTCTGACTGCAGGAATTACTCGTGATTGTGTTTACAGGAGCTATGAAGAATTTGTCAGAGCAACTAGTTGTGTGCTTAATTACAGTAGAGCTATTGATTGCTCTAATGAGAAACAAAAATGTACTTTATTGACTTGTTGTGACAATAGCTGGAATACTTCCAGGAATTACTTGTGTGATTGGTTTCGATTAGAAAGGATGGAATAACCTTAATTATATTCAGTGTATATGTGGTGGGAATCAGCTGGAATGTTCATTGCTATCAAGAAGGCAAAGATGACTGGTGAAGCAATTCCAGACTGTTGCTGATGAAAGCACACAGAGAAAGCTGGGTCCCTTTGTTAATGTACTTAACTGTGGGAACAACTCTGTCTAGTGAGAAGAGTTTCCTGGCATTAGTACTGAACTCTTCGCTAAGCCTTTCAAAATAGGAGACTGGAGTTCTGCTGAAGTTCAGGAGAGTTTTTGTTGATCGTTGGTTGGATTAATCTATGCAGAGCGTCTAAAACACAGGCTTGGATCTGAGGGCTTTGCCTGATGGGACGTTGTGCTCTGTTGCAGTCAGGCTTCAGAAACACACAGCTGAAAGACTTCACTGTCTGGGTGTGCTGGGGGTGATGACTTCGCCCTTTCACACTCCAGGTGCTCTGGAAGTGTGCTTCCATTCCTGTTGGTGATGGGGCTGCTTATGGGGCTTAGGAGTTGGTTATTGTGGAGAGAATATTAGAACTCCTTGGTGTGTGTGGTTTTGTTTTCCTTGGGGCTACCATTTGCTTCAGTAGTCTTGTGTGTCATAATTCACATCTGGAGAACTCCATCCAGGAAGGATGGAGGCTCTCTTGGCCGCCTATTCACAGCTGGAACTTGAGTGTATTGTATCTTGTGCATCCACCCTGTAGCAGTCAGAGTCAGGATATTTCACATCAACTTCTAAGAAGTTCCAGGCCTTCAGAGTGAACAGAGGATTTGGGATTTGTTTACTGTCTAATCTTAATTATCTCATGGCCTTGTAGAACCAAGGCTTTCTCACTGTTTTGCAGAAAATTACTTTTTCCACCAGAGGGAGCTGAGCCTCTATTTTTCAGGAGAGTGGATGCCCTCACTCTTTTACAGCTAATAGTTTCCAGTGATGGTACCAACTCTAGACATGCTTAGGATGAAAATTGGCGTGGTTTTCAACAAGTTACACCCTTGCTGATGCCCTCATTTAAAACGGTAGAGTTTACCAGCAAGCTGCCTCAGGCCCGAGTTCAGCACTGGGTGTTTGTTGTAGGCTCACTGTCACAGCGTAAACAGAATTTTGTGAGTGAGTTCAGTGTTTTCCACAAACGATGCCGAATCACTTTAAGTGGGTGGCTGACATCCACGCAGCTCAATCCCTGAGCAGACTCTTCAGAGAGCTGCTTCATCTGCCTCTAGCTGAAAAAATAGCAACCGGATTTGGAGAGCCTGATGTGATCTAATATCCAGTCACTTTGAGAGGGTATTTGCAATTCATTTTCTTTACAAAACAAGTTCTGCGAAACAGATCAATTGGGAAAACTTCATTTCACAGTCCTTCATTGTGCACTCAGTAAATCATCCAGAAAGAGCAGTATTCCCGTGCTTCGTTTGACACCAGTGCTGCAAATATTTCAATTAGCGAAACAAAAAACGTGTTACCTCCTATATGCATTCTTCTGTCAGAATGATTATAGTAAACAAGTGTGTGCACTTTCTTTGGGCACCTGAAAGTGATTAAAAATCCATTTCAAATGAAGAACAAATGTTAATTTCCTTGCTTACCCCTGCTGCTCACATTCATCGCATAGTTCCTGCTGTTGGTCCCAACTGTTCCTAACATGGGAACTAGGTCACAATTTACAAAACTCATTTGCATCATAATATATGAATCTGAAAGTCTGCGGTTAGTTCATTCTCTGATCCGATCGAGTCTGGGGTGGAAGCATAAGGCTAGATTTAAATTACTGGGTTATCGCATGATTTATCTTACCTAGCAAGTAGGCTTTTAGATGAATTTGTAATCCTTAATCCGCTCCAAAGTACGGTTTACAACGGAATGAAAGGATATCACGCTTTCCATAGTGAAACAAGGCCGTGACCAAGCGTTGTCAGTGCCTGCAGCAGAAACAAGGCTGACTTGCTGCTGTTTCGGAGCAGCATAGCGAGGGCTGTGTGGGAGACCAGGATGAGCTGGAACCGTTAAGGAATTGTTATGTAGCTTTTGATATTTGTATGTAAGGTTCACTCTGTCTCTCCGAGATTGTGGGTATCTCTCTAGCACGAGGAGTGCTGTGTCAAGAGAACCCAGCCTGACCACTTTAGTTGGTATAACTGCGTAAGTACAGTGCTTCACTCGGACTTAAAATTCTTGCAAAATCTTGATGAACCCAGCACTGAATTAAAACCGGCCAAGTTAAAATTTTTGTCCTTAAAAGTATGATTTGTGTGTGATGGTATCAACATTCCTTTATTAACCAGGTCATGTTATAATTTCCGTAGACTATTCTAAGAGAACTTATTTAAGACTTAATCCTAGAAAAATAACTGAATCACTTCCTTTTAAATTTACTTGGAAGGCCTGTTGCTGTGGATTTTTTTAGCAAGTGACACAAACATTGCATTTAGGGAACAGAACCAAAGGACTGCCAAACACCCAGAGGAAGTTTGTTTCCACGTCTTGAGTTTTGGAGTCACCGTCTCGGGGAAATTGTAACTGGACTGCGGGCTAGACAGAATTGGATGTTTTGTTTGTTCGTAATCACTCCCTTGGTTCTTGGTCGGTCTGAACCACAGCAACAAGTACAGCTTCATGTTCAAATGAAGTTCAAATGAGTGCCTGCTCCACCTTCAGGTTTTCCTCTTTTTTTGGGAGGCATTTGCAGACTGGGAAAGTGACCCTCCCTGCATGTCTGGGTTGACTTTGTTCTCAGTATTGGTTCTCTGTTTCTGCATGACCCCTGCCCTCCTCTGAACTTTTTCTCACCAGTTGATGCTGTCTGCAGTCAGGCTGTGAAAATGCAGGGCTGTATGTGGAGGCTGGCCAGGACAGAGAAGAGGGGGAAGCCCAAGCAAGGCTTTACCTGCAAAGTTCTTGCTTGGAGCATGATCTCCTGAGGAGAAGTGCGATGGTATGATGTCAGAGGTTGTGTTTAGCCCAAATAGATATTGCAGGAGGAGCTGAACGAGTGCAGTCACTTCTGATATGCTCCCGAACAACCAATAGTAGCTATACAAAATATATTTTTACAAATAGGACTATTTAGACGGGGAAATTCTGCACTGTTCCCTGCAGCTGATCATTTTCACTTTGCTGAGAGATACAATTTTAGGCTGATGATGGGAGCAGCCATAAAGGTGACCTGGCTGTAAAGAAAATGCTGCACAGAAGACCTTTGCTCAACTACTGTCACAGAAAATGCCTGGCAGCCTGGGAACCAGAGGCATCCTTGAGGAGTGCAGCTGGATACTGAGAAACCTAGACACCATTGTCTAAGTGCAAAAACAAGGAACTGTAACAAGTTATTGTCTAGAAAGATGAAAAAAAAAGTCTAGAAAAGGAGGAAAACATCCTGAGACACTAAGTAGCTGTAGCTGCCATTGGCTGTTCTAACTTGCAGAGCAGAAAAACAGTCTGATAAAACAAAAATTGGTCTGAGGATAGAAAACATCTCCGGTTATTGTCTGTGCCATATGAAAAATAGAAATTGGCAGCATCTGTTGGCTGCTCTGAGTGGTGGTGTCCTACTCCCCTTTATGTCTCTGTGATATAAAAGGACTTTTTATCCAAAATGGAACCTCTTTCCTGCACACAAACCCCATATCCCTGTAAGATTTTTGGGGCAGAGCAGCCCCTTGCTGGGGATGCCTGTGTGACTCTGGGCTCTGCAATGCGGATCATCGTCCAAGTGAGACTTCGGCCGTTGTCAACTGACCCCACTGCTGGGTTTGATTTGATGAGCACTTGCTACCAGTAATATTGAGAGAGAGAGAGAGAGAAAGATAAAGATATAGATATATATAGAGATAGAGATATATAAAAACAAATATACACACATGTAAGTAATTACAGATAAGTATATTTGCTACTTTACTGGTGGTAATTCTGCAGTAACTTCTGATATTGAACAGATGGACAGCTATTTTGGGGAGGAAGAATATTTTTCCTAAACCCCAATACCAGGGCTGGAATGAATACCTTCTCCCTGTTATCTTTGATAATACCTGCTGTTAGAAAAATGCCAGGACCATGAGGATATCTCCCTCCCTCCTGATGGATGGATGAATTTTCTGGCTTGGTACAATGAGACTGGCTGCTCAGGATGCCCTTAAGGGACAAGGGGCAATACCCTGGGACATGATGGCTGTGCCAGCAACAGCAGCAGGGAAACTAAAACTTTTGCAAAATGCAGTACCCAGGGGAAAAAAAAAAAAAAAAATATCCTGGCCTTAATGTTATGCTATGAAACCTGGGACCGGAACACTGGCTGTAAAATTGGACAGCCCTTACGGGGATGCAACAAGGACAGGGAGCAGCCCCAAAACAATTCTGTAAAAGGGAAGGTTGGGTCAGGGTCATCGAGATGCTAAAGGGAGGTCAGAGTAATAAGGGACAAAATGCTGAAATTAATTGCTGAAGTGACTCCAGGAGCGTGATCTGGAATGAAGACACTTACGGGTCTTCCTGTGAGGACCAGGATTCACCGCAAGCCACTTCGAGGGCATGCCCGTGTTCGTCTTGCAGAGACCATGTGATAAGCGCGATGGAGGTGGCACCAGCAGCACAGGGGCAGGGAAGGGGCCGGATGACGTTAGTCCCTCTGCTCCCCCATCCCAGCCAGCCTTGTTCTGTCCACTCCCCCATCACCGCTACTAGAAAATGAATAGAGGAGCTCCCAATGTTGGCCCAGGGAGTCTCACAACCCCTCCCTGGTTGGCCAAAATTTTTGGAATAAATATTAGCTCCCTTGCATCCCATTAATAGTGAACGGCAAGTACTAGTCTCTTTTCTTACGGGGACAGGAGCCTCAGTATCAATGATTAAAGCTGAGGATGCCCCTGGGTTAATTCAGAAATCTCAGAAAAAGATTTCTATAGTAGTGATTACCACAAAAAGATGAGAGCCCCACATAGCCATGATAAAATTGGCCCTGTCTGGTGGAAGAACACTGAGACCCATAGTTGCACTGGGGCTCTTAAGTATTTTGAGTATGGATATATTAAAGTCCCAGACTATTAATACTTCATTAGGCTCTCAGCTGCCAAACCCTCAGACCCAGAACTCTGTAATTTCTATCAATAAAATACCTGCTGTGGAGGCTATTGCTTTTCTGTTAGAGGCAGTGCCCAAGTTACCTAAAAGTATGACAGTACTGTATTAGCCCAGAAGCCTCACAAGGCATAACTGCTCTCATCCAGGATTTAGGACTGTGGGATATTATCCAGAAAACTCAGAAAACTCATTCACCATAAAACTCCCCCATACAGCCTGTCTGTAACAGCACTTGCTGTTTGATGGCAGACTGTCATAAATTAAATGAAAACACTGGACCCTTACATGCTGCTGTCCCTCTATTACAATTTTTTTTTTTTTTTCTTTTCCTACAGAGCAAGCATCCTATAGCTAGCCTTGGACCCAGCCTTTGATGGCTGCCTTGGATGTCAAAGTTGTGTTTTCTGTGGTCCCATTACAACCTGAGAATCAAGAGAGATTCACTTTTACGTGGGGCAGAATACAGTTTGCTTTTACCCGATTACCCCAAGGGCTCAAACATAGCCCTAATATTGTCACACCAGGCTTTAGCTAGGGAATCAGAACAAGTCCCACGCGAGCCAGGGGTGACAGTGTATCAGTACATACGTGACATTTTAAATAAAGGTGATTCCCCTGGTTAAGGTCCAAATTATGCGTGATTGCTCTGGGACTTGTAGGATTCTGGCAGGCACGTTTTCCAGAGCCCTTAGATGATCTGTTGGAGAGCTATGCCACCTGGGCATGCCTCATTATTAATACGCAGAATTTCAGGCTATGGACCCCTTAATACCAAGAGTCTGCATACAGGACCTACAGAGAGAGAGGACGTCACTGGGGAGTGTAGCAACAAGTTCCTGATAAAGGCCAATTAATTCTTATACCATTCGGATGAAATGGCTGGCAAGGTTCCCAGTCAGCGTATTTGCCTTGGGAAAAACCCTTGCTGACTACTGATACAGCATCCATCGCATGAGGTTCACCTTTAGCAATACAAAACCCCGTTCTCTGTAGAAAAACTACATCCACCGCCTTCCCTTCATCCTCTAGGCAGGTGACCTTGCTGTAGAAGGACATCCAATGAGTTAAACAGGATTTTCTCTTTGCGAACCCACGTTGACTGTGCTTGATGACTGTGTTAGTCTTCAAATGCCTTTCACTAGTACCCAGTATGATCTTCTCTATATTTTTTTCCGGGAACTGTCGTCAGACTAACAGACAAGTCTATTTTGACTTTTTGCAGGCTGAGAGAGAAGAGAAGGTAGAGGAACAACAGTCAAATCCAGTTCAACATGTGTTTGGATATGGAGATGATGCTGGGATACAAGGGCCAGGAGATGCCGCTGGGCTGCAGATGTATTCAGTTGTCTTGCCTTGGTATTTCCTGCCAGGCATTTTAGTGACCCTCTCCTCAGTTATGCTAGCTCCTTCACTTTCCACGTGGCTGGAGAAATGCAAGATTAAACAGGTTCAATAGTGAGGGGCATTCATCTTCCAGAGCTTGGGGTTTGCCTTCAGCTGTTGAGCACCTTCTCACTCTACCATGAAGGACAAAGAGAAAACAAAGAGGACATACCTCGCTGCGGTTTGTGTTACGGTGCATCTCCACAATTAACAAAGTAAATAATGCTGCCGTTGGCCTTGACTTCCCCCAAGGGATGATATGATGCTCTCTCCCCCAGAAACACCAGCAGCACAGGGGAAAAAAAACCGTGCTGGTGAGCCCCCGTCCCCGTGGCCGTGCAGCAGCAGCCGCCAGCTGTGGCTGGGGAAACAGGAGGAGCCGATGTTGCAATGGCGTCTGGATTCCAGCTTGGCCAGACCAGCACTGATGTTTTTCCATGACATGCGAGCCGTTGATGCCTTCTGCTGGAATTTTCATTCAGGAATGCTAGCTGTGGTCAGCCTGCCTTTATTTACAGCCACAAATAAGCTGCTGCTGACTGAAATACACCATTCGCATGGCTGCGCTTGGCACTAACCTTGCAAGAGTAAAGGCAGATCTGCTTACACAGTAAAGCAAAGCCTTCTTGCTTTTGGCATCACTTCTTTTTTTTTTTTTTTTTTTTTTTAAGATGCTAAGTTTGAGTGTACTCCATTGCCTGGCCCAACACCGTGGGCAGCAGGATGCTCTTCACTGAAAACAGCAACTCTATTCCCTTTTTTTTTGTACACCAGTTTGGGTGCCTGGCCTGGGGTGCCCTTCCCACACCACCTGCTTGCTCCCCACATTGCTCCCTGGCTACTCTGCAGACCAGTTGCCCCTTGCAGGGGAAGGAGAGCCCTTTTGCAGTCCCGTCCTCAGGCCCTCGCTCTGCTCTTTTCCACTCTCCCTACCCAAACCACCCCTTAGCAATGAGTCAAACCTTGGCTCCCTACGGCTGCTTTGATGGTCTGGTCTCTCGGCACTAACCCAGCGTGCTGGAAATGCCACAGTGTAAAGGTAATCCTAAGGGAAAGGGTGGCAGGGGGGCACTGCCAGTGCCTTTCCTTTCAGAGAGCAAAGGAGTGGTTTTATTGTCAAACAACGGCTTGGTCCCTCACAAATTAACAGCAGCAGTTTGCTACTGCGAGTGGCAAAGCTGGTTTAGAACATTCCTGCCTTTCCTTTCCCTCCACTGCCCTTCCTGTTCCTCCTTTCTGTGCCTGGGGCAGCACGGCTTGCGTGAGGCGGTCGCATGAACCAGGCTAAAATTTGCTCTGTCTAGTTGTGATGACTAACTATTTTTTGACTGTTTTCTACTTTTTCCCTTTCGTGACAGTCATGAAATCTATCTTGCCAGCCTGGCACTAGGCAACGGGACGGTCACGAAAGCTTCTTTTCAGGATGTATGCACCATCTTGCCCTGCTAGGACAAATTTAGGGGAATCAATGGGAAGACAGGCTACAGATTGAGTTTATTTAGGGCTTTGGGTTTTTTTTACCCCATCTGTTCCAATGTGCCACATGCTGCACTCCAAAAAAAAAAAAAAAAAACCCCAAAAAACCCACCAAAACAAAACAAAACAAATCCCCGTCTTGAGCTATTTTTAGTGTGGTTTGCTGCGTTTCTTCAGTGCTGCCAGTACTAGGAGGGGGGGACCATGAAGTTCTCGAAGGAGAGCTGTTTATACTGGGCAAATAAGAGCTTCTGTTTATAGAGGCAAAAATAAATAAAAAAAAATAATCCGGAAGGATGGGCCCGTGGCCCTTTTCCAATGAGAAGAGCAAGTCAAAACAATGAACACCATTTGTTTTTGCTTTTCCCTGGCAAGCTTCCTTCAGCTGACTATTGCATGATCTGTTCAGGGCAAAGAGACAAGAAAAAAAAAGAAAAAAAATAAAGCAAGCAGTAGAATTGCTCCGACTTCTCTTTCCTGCCGGTGGCTGCAGCCCCACTGATGTCTGTGTGGGTTTAAAGCTGCAGCTGTCAGCCAGGGTCACCCAAACCCCAGCTCCACGGGAAAACAGATGGGGCTAGGGGAACGCTTTAGGGGAGCAAAAAAAAAAAATTCCCAACAAAACCAATGCAAAATGAATGTTGTGAAGCAACAACACTGGGCTTTAGCCAGCTCTCTTTCCAGGTAAACACTCAGGGGTTCCCGGCTGGACCCAACAGCTCTCGTCCTCCCGTAAAGGCAGAGGTCTGGGTGAGCTGCTGTGTGCTCCCAGCCGCCCTCCTGCAGGCACCCAGGCCGGACGCCTGCTTGCACATCCCAAGGAATGGGTGTTTAATTTCATTTTCTCAGCCTAAACTCCCATTTCCCTCGGGCTCCCACCAGTTTCCCATCTGTTTCACACCGTCGGCACAGAGCAGGAGCTCCTTGTGGCACTCCCTGCCCTGGGTCAACACCAAGATATTAAATCAACATGCTTTCTGCAGCAGTCACTGCGGCTCCAGCTCCTATTTTTGTAGCCATGCCGTGACCGATAAGGCTCTATGAAAAAAAACAATCAGGCAGCACCACTGGCACTTGCAGGAGCAAGCCCCCATTAGGTCTGTTGATGGTGGGGCTCAGCAAAGAAACAATGAACTCTACTCACAGCATCATATATGCACAATAGTTTTATTTTTTTTTTATATAAAAAAAAATCCTAAAGAAAGACTGCAGAACTCTTGTATCCTAATTTCTTACACAAATGCTTCCAACACCCTCTTCTTTTTAAGCTAATTCCTCCCCTAACAACTTGCAATGGCGTGGGTACCCCTGATTTTTGACCTAGTCCCCCTTTCTAACGGGATATGTCTAAAGCTGTAATATGGCACTTGGTTGACTTAGTTGGCAGGTGTAATACTTCCAGAAAGCTGGGGTATGGAGACGCACACGGCTCGGCGTCCATCAGCACAGGCGGGGAGCCTGCCTTCGCATCCGTGCCTCCAGAATGAACCAGACTTTTCTCCTTATTGTGCAAATAACAGGCTTCGGTCAGCGACCAGTCCTGTCGTGAGGGATTCTCGCCCCTGAAGAGGATCCCATCTTCAAGTGGGGAAGCAGCACATACAGTCAAGCAATTGTCCACAGCAGTCCCAGGAGCTGAGAACCCCCCCATCAGTCAACTGTACCATTGTAAGACTTGTTGAGCTTGTTGAATGTGAACTCTACGTTATGCGTGGAAATAGGCTTTCGGTAGAGAGGATTGGATGCCTTTGGAGAAATGAGCAGACAAAAAGAAAAAAGGTGAGGAACAAAATCCATCTCATGGCAAAAATGTGCATAATCCTCCCTTCCCGAGCCTATTAATTAATTAGGAGACAACACTACATTTGGCTTTGACTGAAATGTGCATTCAGATGCAAAAGCAGTGTTGTTTGTCTGTAGATTGTCCATCAGAGCCATCTTCCATCCTGTCTGCAGGCACAGGTGATGCCCTCAAATGCTGGCCAACCCCACCTAAAGCCTCCCTTGTGGACCTGACTGACCTGGCTGCCGCCGCAGTCAGAGCTTGGTCCCTGCTCCCCCACCTCCTTCAGCCCTCCAGCACTGATGGGAAATACATGATGGAACCAAAGGCTGGTCCCTGAAGGGGACCCCCATCCCTCGTCCCTGCTCCATCCCTGCAGAGCTGTTTGCCGCAGACACATCCCGACAGCGCTCCCGGACCCCAACAGCACCTCCACTCTGGGCTCACCATTTCGTATCTGGCTCGGGAGCGTTCGCTCTGGAATCGGTCGAACTCCCGTCTGTCGTGAATGGTGACGAGCAGCTTCCAGAGCCCCAGCAGGATGATGCCGATCAGCACCACGGTGCCGATCACTGCCAGCACGATGGTCACAGCGCTGGGGGCTGAGCTACATGCTGGTAGTGAGGAAAAGAAGGTAATTAGCTCTGGTGCAAGTGTATCCCAGATCGAGATACTGGGACGTAACGACCTGGACCGCAGCCATTGAGCAAGTGACCTTAGGGCAGCACTAGCAGCAGTGACTAAATTTAAAAAAAAGCAACAGTCCTCCCTGAAACCAAAGGTATTTTTTTTTTTTTTCCATTAAATAAATTCCTGGCTGGAGGCAGGTGAAAGGCACAGCTCTTATGGATGTCACCAGAGCTGGGATGTCACATAATGCCTCAGGGGAAGAGCAGTGCTGTGCCACCATCCAACAGTGACGCCTGGTTTTAATGCTGGGTGACCCGTGTGGGACACAGAGGGTTAAGGTGCCTCTGGCAAAAGCCAGCTCAGCTTCTGGCCCACATGGAGGCAGGTGGTCACTGGGCACTTTAAATAAAGTACATTAACTGTCAGCTAATCAACTGGTCTTTCAATTAAGTGCAAGCCGCAGCACAAATCCAATAAAGCGTGCGGTATCTCGGGCTTTCGCATACTGGCCTGCACCTCGGAGCACCAAAGCGGATCGCGAGAAGCTGCTGCTGGGTGCTCGCCAGCTTGTCCTGCAACTCCACGTGGGAATTTTTTTCTTTGAGAAAGTGCACTGCACGTGATTAAAGTACTGCTGGGAAGCACAGCTGTCTGGGGCAGCCTGGGGAGCAGAGCAGGGACACAGCCCTTACACTGCTGGACCAGAGCTGGCTCTTTGGAAACGCAGAAATTCATAGGTGGCGTGGGGTTTTCCAAACATCCTGACTTAACCAGCAGCAGCACCAGGTGTCCCCTTCTGATTTTTTTTTTTTCACTCACAGTGGCTGTATCACCAAATCAGTACGTGGCATGTATTTTGCAACATAAATAGACTGGGTATAACTTCAGCATCCTGAGCTGGCAGGAAGCCCTTCAGCTGCTTGCTAGCAACGCTGGCAGCTCAGGTGCACGTTTCACTCTTGGTCAGAGTCTTTTTTACTGAGTTGGGAGCATTTGGAGCTGGGTTTCAGCACCGTAAAACACCTCATTTTTTTTTTGTTTTGTTTTAAATCATCCTGGTTCATCTGCTTGCACATGCCTTTGTGCAGCCACTGAAACCAGTCTTTCTGCCCCCGAATAGCCTGTCACATCTCACGAGGCAGCCTGTGCTATTAAAAGGAAGCCCAAGGGAGGGCCAACCTGGCTCTTTGAGGACGGTGAGGTTGGATTTCCCACTGGCAAGCTCCGAGTAGGTGAACTTCATGACGCAGTTGTTCACCGGGTAGGCGCAGAGGATCGCGTTCGGGTCATCCGTTTCTGGAATGAGATGCAAAGTCACAGAGTTTTCTTTTGGTTTTACATTAAAAAAAAAAAAATCCTACAGATTGCAGAACTCTTGGATCCTAATTTCTTACACAAATACTCCCAACATCCTCTTAAGCTAATTCCCCTCTAACAACTTCCAGTAGTGTGGGTTCCCTGGTTTTGACCAAGTCCCCCTTTCTAACGGGATATGTCTAAAGCTGCAATGTGGCACCTGGTGGACTTAGTGGGCAGGTTTAATATTAGGAATTAACACAATTCTCCTCTGCAAGCTGAGCAGGGCTTCCCATGGGTGCCAGGGAGCGGAGGAACAGGGATGGAGCCTGGGAAGCAGCACAGTTTGATCACGATTTGGGCAAACTGTAACCGAGCAGCATCCTGACTTACTGCTTGAGAAAATGCGGCACTCAGCAAACGTTGCGTGGCAAACATGCGCAAGCTCACACATACGCACGCTCTTCCTTTGTACAAACCACAGCCCAGCCTCACCTCCCAGGGCACAGTCAGCACAAAAGCTGGCTTTGGCATGGTGCAACACCCAGGCAGGAGAGATGAGCTTTAGTCCCCAGTATCTGCTGGCTCCTAAGAAACACAGGCCAGCCAGGCATCAGGAAGGAGCTCTGTGTGGTTTGGAAGTGCCTTGTAACCTCTCACAGTGTGCTGGTGTAGGTGCACTCCCTGGTAAACTGCAGGGAGGATGCTCAGAATGAGAGCAAGTCTCCCAAAGGAAAAGGTAGGAAACACCACTGGTCGTAATTTAAAAGGTAGACACTGGATGAGAGGAGTCAATGGGAGAAACACTGCTGCAGGCAGCTTGGGAGGAAGGGTAAGCAAGGTAGAACACTATAAATATGGGAAGAGAAGGAGGAAATGTCAGATGTGGAATGCAATTTATCCCTGCTTGACCCCCTCCCCCATAAAGGAGCAGTCCATTCCACCAAAGCAGAACTCATCATCTCCAAAACAGCTTTGCTTTCTCTTACAAGCTCACTTATCCAAGGTGAACTCTTGGAAGATTAGGGAATGCCTTTTTTGAATGATACTTTGTCCTTCTGCACTCTCATGGTTCATCTAATCTTCTGTCTCATCTGATCTCATCCCACTCCCTTTTCTCCTTGCATTGGCAGTAGTAGCCCTGACATATCTTGATTTTAAGATGTTATTTAAAATCAAAGATTTTTTTACTTCAATATAGGTTACAGGCTGGAGAGAGGGGGCAGTAGTGGCACTCACACATGTTGATTTTAAGATATTATTTAAAATCAAAGGGCTTTTTACTTCAATATAGATTACAGCCTAGAGAGAGGTTTACACATACCCCAAATGCACGTATACATACTACATACACACATACATTTCTAAATACCAGGTGTTCCCCAAGGCTTCCTTTACAGACATGTCTTGGTCTGGTTAAGAGGAGTTCAACATCACAGCCGCTGGCTCCCGCCGTCTGCTGCCTACTTACCGAGAACATCCACAGTGGTGATGATCTCGTCCTTGCAGTGCTTTTGGCAGGTTTGGTTATCAGCCAGTCTTCCTGAGTTAAAGAGCTTGCACTCAATGCAGTCCCTGCAGAAAGACACACGGAGGGGAAAATTAAGCACCGATCAGAAACCGCGTGAACAGAAAGATTCACCCCTCGGAAAGGAACTCCCTGGGTGTTCGTCTGGAGGCTGCCCATCTGCTCTGCAAGGAAAGAGCAACTTCAGGGACAAGCATCTCCTCCTCTCCAGGATGGATTTATTCTAGGAGTGGATTCAAAGAAGCTGCAAAACAGCTGGTAGGTTGGGAACCTTTTGCCCCGTGGATGCTGGGAGCTGCATGTCAGCTACTGCAAAATCCATCCCGCCTGAGATCAAGGCAGACGGCGTTGCTGCTCAGCACCAGGCTGATGCTCAGGGCACCTCTGTCGCTGCGAGGCAGGCAGTCATCCCCGTCCTCCCGTCCTCCCCTCCTCTGTGGCTCACAGCTCTCTGGGCCCAGGAGCTCAGGGTGCAGCAACACTGGGGTTGCCAGCAAGAAATCCCCCCCCCCGAGCCCCTCTGTGAGTACCTTTTAGTGCTACAGACACCCGGGCAGGTAGGACACTTCTCACAGGTCTCTCCAAAAGCCCCTGGCTCGGTGCACTGACACTTCCCACAGACGCAGGTGCCCCTGCCGCTGCACATCTGCCCGTCGCTGGAAACGCAGCCGTCCGTCTCGGTGGAGCAGTTGCAGTTGTCCCCGATGTAACCGGCGTGGCACTTGCACTCCCCGCAGTGACACTCTCCATGGCCTGGAAGCGAGAGCAGGGGGAAGGTGTCAGTAGCATCCCGGGCCAGCGCTGGGTGCTGCGGCTGGAAACGCTTGGCAGAGTGTCAAATAAACAGTGATGGGAAATACCTAGATATCAAATTATTATCTATATTTAGCAGCAAAGAGTATATGCGCAGTAGTCGCTCAAGAAAAATGGGCACCTCTCCCTTCCTAGGTGGGACCAAGTGGCCAGGAACAGGGACACAAACTGCCCCCGGGAGGTACTCGCAGTGACGGTGACCTCGGGGAGAACAGGGCAGCTCCTTTCGAGCAGACACAGCCTGCAGCTAGGGGAGGTGACTTCCACGCCAAGTCCACGTGAGGAACAACCACCTCCTGTTGCAGAGCCCAAACAGGATTAGCTGTTATTATTTTCTTGTTACCCTCTTATTTTCCTCTCTCCAGATGAGGGTTCCCAAGTATCTCCCTCTTTTCAGGGTGCCCTTTTGCACCCTCCTGGTTCACCCCCATCGAGTGCTTGACACCACAGAGCAAACATTAACCCCTGAGAGCAGGTTTTGGCAGCGTGTTGTCACAAGCCTTTCTTACACGTGGAGTGAATATTCGCCACCTCTGCCTCCTGGTGCCCAGCACTCTGTAACTGGGCTTTGCTTGAATTCCTCCTCGGTCAGTCCCTAGCAGAAGGGATGCCTTTGGAGGCATAGTTTATAGAGCTGAAGGGTTTGTATACAAGATTCGTCAGCAACCTAATTACAGCTCAGCGTTCCCACTGGAAACAGCCTCAAGCGCCCCAGACAAGATAAATTATATACATGCTCCTTTCATCGGCACAAAACCGCTGATCTCCCTGCCTCTCCCGTCGCTCCCAGATTACCAGAGAGGCTGTGGACTGTCAGCCTATATCCCTTGCCAGCAGCCACGGGAACACCTTCTGTTTTACAAGGCAGCTCCTATGGCCCAGCACATCACAAGATGCCCCCCAACAGCCTCTTCTGCACTCCCACCATTTGCTTTGGATTCAGCCTGTAAACTCAGACATCAGTAGACAGAGGAGGTTATGTTTACACCATCTCTAGAGGTGACCTCCTTCCCTGCCTACATCTGATGGAGATTAAAAATTCCTTGCTCTGTTTGCCTTTACAATGACAGCCTTGCCCTTTCACCAGACGCATCAGTACAGGCAGATTTGGCTTGCCCTGTCCCTACAAAGCTCTAATTTTGAGCCCGTGGACACAGCTACATTTGCCGTGGGTGCTGCTTGGAGTGCAGCTGCAGAATGGGGACCCCTGCGCCCTCCGCGGCACAAGCAAACCCAACGGAGTGGCTGGCTGTTATTCACAATTAGTTCAGGTGATGGGGCTCACACACAAGTTTGGAGCCTCCATGGCAATGCATGTGTCCAAATTAGCTACAAATCATGGTTTTCAAGGAATCCAAAGTGGCTGCAATGGGGAATCCGTGTACATGGCATTTAGTAGATGTGCTCATGCTTGAATTTGAGCTGTGAGGGCCAAGAGGAGCAAGCTGATGGCATTCACACCATCCCGTGGTCCCGACCTGGGTGGGAGCCACCCTCCTGCATCGTCAGCCTTAGCTCAGTCCCCCTTGGACACCACAGAGCCAAGTACAAGATGCTAATCCATTGGAAATATCTCTCTGGAAGTGTTATTGCTCATTAAATGGTACAGTTTTTAAAGCTGTCAGTGCCAGGAGGCTAAAAAGCCTGCATGTCCCTTCCAGTCCCTGGCAGGGCTGGAACGACTGTCCTGGGAAAGGGAAACAGCCATTTCCAAATAACGTATCCTATTAAACCACTGCAACTGGAAAATTTAAAAACCAGCATCTTAAAGCAAATGGTTTTGTTTATTGAAGGGGATGAAGAAAAAAGCCCTTCTATATGAGAGTGACTAAGTGTGGGGTGTAAGCCTGAGATTTAAAAACATGTTGAATCGTGTTTTCTGCCTCAGCCACCCTGGCTAAACATGGAAGAAGTCACTGGCTGAAGCTCATCATGGGGAAGGTGCCAAGAGTGGGAATTTCCATGTTGACCTTTAACAGCAAAGATGTTACAGTCTTCACTGCCTGCATCAGCTTGAAAGAGCGGCCACTCCTGCAGGCACCACGAGCTCCACTTCTGATGCTCTCCATCCATTTCCCACACAGCCTGAAGACTGGAGATAGGTGGGTGAGTGGGATACATTTGTTTCTCCTACGGGGGTGACAAGAGTCGTCCCACTTCTCAACACCGACCTGGAGCACCGGAGGTGGGAATCCACTCCATCCTCTTGCTCAGGACACAATCTGAGAGGAGCCCCAAGGCAATGTGGTGTGCTGGCCATAGAAAGTCTTCTGGGGACAGTGACCCAGAGCTGAGGTTTGCAGTATGCAGAGTGCTACCTAGTACCTGTATTTTGCAGCAGAATGTACTGCACATTTCCAGTCTCAGCTATCCTACGGTCACACGGAGTGCTGATGTGGTTAAGCAGTCGCTGACATTAAGATCATGCCTGCAGGAAGCCTTCCATCACTATGCCCATGGTGAACCTAGTTTCACTTCCCAGTTTCATTTCCAAGATGAAAATGCATCCTCGAGGAGGTATTTCAAGACACCTCTGCACCAGCAGAAATCTCATGATGCACAACATTACCCTGGATTTTAACCCCTGTGCACCCTTTGAGTTTGTATGTTCTCTATCAAAACTGGTTTTTGAAACCAAAAAATTTAATTATGTTCTCCAAACATAACAAGAGATGTTTTCTTCTGTTCTCATCCTTGAAATAAGACAACCTTAGATGTTTAAAAGATCCAGTTCTAACTGGGAAATTCAATGCTCCCTCTGAATTTGATAACATACTTTCCAGCCAGCACTTGATTGTTCAGGGGGCTAACACGAAACACATGTCAGGGAGGCTGCAGAAACATGCTGGGAGGGTGTAGCAGATGAAAGCAGTGCTTCTTGGGAGGCAGAGCAGTTCCCAGACTAGGTGTGACCTAGTCTGGGGTCCAGTGGGGCGGAAGCCATGGGGCGCACCGCTTTTGGAAGCACCCTCTTCCCAAGGAGGCCACCGAGGTGGACCAAGACCTGCAGCCCAGTCAGTCCCTCCATCACTCTCCCAGCCTCAAAAATGCAGCCCTGTCCACTGCCGTGCCCCAGCTGGGCTGCACTGTCACGTCCCGCTGTCACTCAGGCAGCTTTTGGCAGGACATCCAGCTGTCCTCGGTTCACCCCAGCCACCTCTGCCTCGCTCCATCAACAGCGCGCCGGGATGACAGCCGCAGCCCAAATCCCCTCTGCCCTCGCCCCAGCACTGCACAAACCTGGCTTGGCAGCCTGATGCCAGCACTGCGTGCCGCGGCTCGGGTCCCCAGGCAGCTGCTCCTCTGCGACGTGCCAGGCTTCACCCTGGTTCCGCAATGCATTGCCGGCGAGCAGGAATCGCGATAGCAGCTTCTGGCAGAAAATTCCAGGCTCTGACCCCGATTTCATCCCGGACTTACTGACAGCACGCTGCAAAGTAGGACCCTGCAGCGGCTGAGCACGCGGCGGGACAGCCCGTCCGCCCTCCACAATAACTGAGGTTTTGCTTTTAGGAATCGCACCGACCGCTGCTGCACCAAGAGGTCTGGAACTCAGTGCACTAAAAGCTTGGTCTTTCGACAGAAAGTGGTTTTCCTAAAGCCTCCTGCTTCTGGGGACCACAAAATTATGCAAAAATACCTGTTTTCTTTGGAGAGAAATAAAAATGATCCCAGCTTCTATGGAGGGGGAGAAAGGGTTTGAAAACAAGCTCCTCCAGCACTCCTTTTATTCCCCACCTTCTAGCAAATTAAATTGATGTGCCTACCATATAAGAAAAAAAAAAAGTCCTCACAATTTTAAAGCCAATTTCTTGGTTTCTGAGCACTAGGGAGAGGAAAGGTCATACTGCATTTTGTTTCTGTTAAATCAAGCCACTTATTTTTGTGCCTCCACGCTCACATCCAAGCTTCGAGTCAGGACCTTCAAAATGCTGTGCTTTTATCGGTTTTGGTTACTTGAACGACTAGTTTGAAAAAAAAACCCACAAAAACCCCACAGGAAAACCAATTAAGAGAAATAAGTTATGGCAAGCAATTTTCAGATTCCCTGGCACTGTCCCTTCCAGGAGCCCTGGCTGTGCCCATCACTCTGAGAACCCCGACACAGAAGCCACATGTTTTTGGGGTTCCTTTGGGGTGGACGCACCAAAACCATCTGCTTATGAAAGAAGCACTTGAACCCTACCAACACAGGGCACTGCTTGAGCATCATTTTTGTACCAGAGCAGTCGATCTCTCAGCAAAAGCAGGAGAGGCTCTGGGAACAGCAAATTTGGAGTGGGAGGAGGAAGGGCAGCGGAAGAGGCTTTGAACACTTGGAAAACTTAGACCTTTCTGTTTGGGAAAGGGCTATGGTAAGACACAGTGCCTGCTAAGGTAAATAAATCATCGACTTCCCCACTAATCCCTTTCCATGACTCAAAGCAGCCGGTGCTGCACATCAAGAGGCCAAGCAAGGCGAGGCAGCCCGCCTGCGGCACAGCTCCGGTCCGTGGCACCATCCTGCTGCCAGATGGTTGGCACCAGTAGGAAGTCAGCGAGAGCTCAGGAGATTTTATATAGTGAGGATGGGTTTAGGATGCGTTCCCCAGGTCACTCTAGTCTGGCAGGGAAAAAAAGGGCGGCAGGCTGGCAGGAGCATCCCCAGCTCCTGGAGCCTACGGAGCACAACAGCCTCCTTGTGAAAAGGAGGTTACTGCATAAATAAAGTCAGACAAACATCGAGGGTCCAAGGTTTCTGTGTAAACCGAAATGCATCCACTGACCGCCTCCATTCACGCCAGAAGAGAGCTGGCCCACCCTCATTTATCCACAGCGCAATACTGAAAAAACAAAACAAACGCTAAGAGGCTAGTAATGAGTAAATAGTGCTTTTCTGTGTGTTATTTACATCAGACACCATGGATCTGTGCATCTTCCCATTGCATTAATTGCAATGGATATTTATATCTCCAAGCATATGGGTTTGGCCAAGAGGCCTTTATTTCAATCCTAGCACTGGTTGTGCTCACCAATCATCAAAAATAGCATCAGAGATGCAGACTAATGAAAGGTGAAGGAATAAACACAAGCTTGAGTTGCTAATTCAGCCTTGGGTACCACAAGCCCCAACACCCATTACTGCCAGCATCCCCCATGTTGCAGCACTGCCATGACACAAAAAAACCCTCAGCCTCCCAGTTTCTCACTCACTTGGGAATTTCTGGGTTAAATGAGAACTGGGGAGGGAAAACAGGGCTGTGGAAACTGCTGTCTCATGAAGGCAGCTGAAAGTGATTCCGGACAGGCGGATTTCCTGCGACAGCCCTGGCCAGCCTTTCCTCATTTTCCTCCTCTTTGCTGCAGAAGGGGAGCTGAAACGCAATCACGAGCTACGGCTGATGAGCCACCAGAAAGCCAAAACGGGCAGCAAGCCGTCATTTCCTGAAAGAGATCTAAAGCTGCATTTCTTAAAATAAAGCCTTCCTTTTTTTTTTTTTTTTTTTTTTTAAA
>WHYT01015786.1:131409-176537 GCA_009806455.1 Tetrax tetrax
GAGGTTTCTGGCCGTGGGAGGGGGCAACTGCAGCAGGACAGGGGAGTTTGGGTACATGCATGGACCACCAGATGACACATGGGGTTGCAACCCTCACGCTGTGCTGCTTAAAGAGGAGAAACCCACCGACAGAGCTCTGGCTCCTGTAAAGATGTCAAAGACGTCACTTCTTCATTCTTTAATTCTGCCCTGGCATTTAATGCCTCATTAGCATGCATTAACGCTTGCAAAAGGTCCGCTCCAGGCCAAGGAGAAACCCCAGTGAAAAGAGGCAGGAACAGCAGCGCTCTGTGCGGGCTGGTCCTCCAAGGAGCTGCTGCCAGGGATGGGGAGAGCTGCGAGGCTTCGGCAGCAATGAGGGCCTAGGTAGGGGGAGAGGAGGGGTAAGAAAGCACAGCCTTGCCCCTTTCGTGCCAGGAATGGAAACTCTGGTGAAGCAGCGCTCGATCGGCTGGGAAAGCAAGCCCAGCTGGATTGCTGTTTCAGTGTGAACAGCCCTTGGCGTGACCGAGGCAGGACAGGCTGGGTATTCTTGCTGCCTGAAACACGAAGGATGTTGAAGAATAAACACAGCGCTGGGCAGAAACATGAAAAGGAAATATCATTTGTGCTTCTGTGAGAAATCCAGGCAAAGATCATAGAATATCTTGAGGTGGAAGGGATCCATAAGGATCATTTTGTCCAACTCCTAAATAATAATATTCAACAGGCAACGATGTAATGGTAATGCCTGGTGGTGTAATACCCAATTGCACAGTTATTTCTTGTCAAAGAAATCCAGAGGAGTACATACATCAAGCACAGAGCATTCTAGCTAAGAACCATCCATATCCACCTTCACCCGTCGTAAGAACCACCCATATCCACCTTCACCCGTCGTTAGCAGAGCAATCAGAGGGGAGAGCTGGGCATTTTAACATGCTGCAGCTACAAGCGCTGGCCACGCTTTTGCAGGTTACAGCCAGCAGGGGAGGGTCACCCCATGCTGTTGGCCCCAGCCCATTTGAACCTCTTGGGATCTTCAGCCTCTTGAATGGCAGGGAGCAGAATGGGGAGGCGCACGCTCTCGGAGGAGAGTGCCACATGTCTCAGGATAAAATTGGAAAGAGAACAGAAACCAGGTTAAAGGGGAAAAAATAAACTTGGAGAGGAAGCAGAAGAGAGAGATTGGGGAAGGGTGGAAATTATGCCCTGAGGGGAAACGGCAGGGAGGGTTCAGGAGCCTCTCAAGGACTGGAGATGTGAGGAAACACATGCATTGAGTCACCCCCACGCTCCTCCAAACGGTCAACAAGGATTTGCGTGCCAGAGAACCAGAGATTTCATGAAAATGAAATTTGGGATGCAAACATCTCCCACTCAGCTCTCAGCCCCTCTCTGCACTGGGGCAACAAGCCACGGCCCCTGGAGATGGGCACACCCAGCAGCACGTGCCACACGCTGCTGAATTTGGAACCTTAAGGCAGAGAGACCTCAGAGCCACCTGCAAAGAGCGAGGGAGCTGCCGGGAGCCAGAGGCTGCTGCACAGACACCAGCAAGACAGCATTAAGGACGGGTCCCTACCAAGGCGGTGGCTTATGGGGTGCCCATCTCTCTTGATTTTGGCTGCCAAGAGGAGGGAGCTTGTGCCCGAGCCAAAGCCCATCCACATGACCTAGAAAGCCTGCACTGGTAGAAGGTGTGTTTTAAATAAAAATCCTCCCTGGATTCTCTGTTCCAAGTAACAAGTGATTCACTAACACATGGTGACGGGTATCCGTGGTCAGCAGTAACACACCAACAAGGTGCGAGTGCCCCCACTCCCCTGCCTCACCACAGCCTTCCAAAATAACAGTGGTTGATGCTCAGGAACCACTCACTTCCACAGAAAATTCAAACACTGCCAGAGAGGGATGCTAATGCCAGGCAGCCGCTCGCACAGCTCCTGGGGAGCCCCTCTCTGCCCTTTCAAATTATCTGGGAGCCCAGGGCTGGGTGTCCCTACTTGCCATGGCAGAAGATGCCACCCTGGCGCAGGGCAGGGGGCAAGCCCTGGGTGCTGCGACCCGTACGTGTCCCTGTGGTTTCTCATCCTCTTTACACTGTGTAAAGAGCAGAGAGCTTCTCAATGACATTCCCCATTAAAGGCTGAGAGGTTTTGAGTGTTGCTCTCAGACCTCGCTGCACCCAGGTCAAGCGTGGCCACACTCAGCCTTTCGGGAAGGCATCACAGGAAGCATCCCGAGATGATCCCAGGGCTTGGCCACTGGCTCCCATCACTGGAGTGAACTCTAAAAGCCAGCATCACAGCTGTGACGGCGGCAGTGGACTCCTCCACAGTTCCTTCCCCATCTGTGGAAACGTTTTCCAAATCGCCACTTGAGCAATCACACTCTGCCTCCCTAAAATGCTGCAAGGGCATAGCAGCCCCCACACTCTGCAAGAGGCCAAGCAGGAATGCAGGAATATCAACAACCGACATCAGGAAATATCTGGCTTATACAAACATGCTTAGGAAAAAAAAAAAAAAAACAGGAGATTTTCCTGATTTGGGCCTCAGATGTCGAGCAGAAAAATGACATCAGACACACAGCCAAAGAGCATCTGCAGGGAGCTTGTACACAGGGCAACAGTGGCATCGGTCTGAGCGGGATGAAGGTGAATTTGGTTGACTGCTCTTCCAGTTAATCCCCATCACAGCCCTCAGCCCTGCCTGCCCCAGCTGACCTGGACCTTGCATTTCTTTAGGCTGACCCACAGGATGGGAGTAAAGGGAGCTGACCTAAACCTTACATTTTGTTATGCTAATCCACGTTATGAGAGTAAGTGGAACACGCCCAGCTTTCCAGTTTAATCCCAAAAGGAAGAGGACAGCAGAGGTCCTCCATTTGATTCATTTCATACTAAATGCTTCCAGTCTATACAAATTCTTGTTGGAGCCAAGATGTTTCACAGGTGGAGGGGGCGCCCACCCAACAACGATGCCAGGCATGAGCGTTCTGGCCTCAGTTCATCACTGCTGCAGGACACAGCAAGTCAGAGGTTTTTTTTTTTTTCCTTTTATTCAGGGGGATTTTTTTTGTTTTATGCATTTCTTCTAAGGTGCACAGGTGTTGGCGTTGGGCCAACGCCTTTGGCTGAGCAGCTTCTGCAGGCGATAAAAGCCAAGGCTGAAGGGGAATGCAGCAAGGAGAAAGGTTTTTAGGAAGCTCAAGGATAAACATGCAGCCTGAGTAAGTCTTGACCACATCTTAAAAGAGAGATGCTACCGCAGTGCCATCTCCTTACTTATTCTGGCCATACAGTCCGTCTGGGCTCTGCAGCGGCTCCGCAGGTAGGAGACCTCAAGGTGCCCGAAACCAGGTTTGTTGGCTGCTAAGAAGGAGTGACAAGGCACCCTGTGCCCCTCTCCACTTTCTAGCCCAACCTCATCCAGTGTCAACCTCAGCGCAGTGACCCAAGCTGACACCGCATCCTCTGTTACCAAACTAAAGCTCAAACACGCTGGTAGGCATGTGTGCTCCCCCATACTCCTCCAGCCCGGGGAGCGGAGCAGGAGTGACCTGTGGGGCGGCCGCCCCAGAGACAGAGCTGCATCTCCTCCGCAGCCGCGTGGCTCGCAGCTGCACAGGCACTTAGCAACAATCAAAGCATTATTTTTAACTTCCACATCTTATACAGACCTTTTGTCTCTGCCCTTCAGGTCCTGCTTTACTAGGCAGTGCTCAGATTCTGCTTTTTTTTTATACAAACTACATGAAAAACCCCCAAAATCCCCAACTCAAAACCCTAAAGATAACAAGACTTGACCTGACTTAAAAAGAAAACATTGCAGATGTGGTTTAGGCTCTGTTCCCGATCCGCTTTCTGCTGCAGACCACCCCCTTCCCTTCTGGCAGGGGTTACATTTCTTTAATGCCACCCCTCTTCCTTGGCACCGCCATAGGCAGTGGGCACAGGCAAGGTCCCCTTCTTCCCCAGACCATCACCTGCACCCCAGAGGTTAATAAATAGAATACTACCCATTTCTATCTTAACAGCAGTTTCTGGTAAAAGCTTACACACTAGCAATGAAGAGAATTAAGGCAAGAAAAAAAGTGTTAAAGCTGGATCATCTTTATTCTCACATCTGAGCATCCTCATCACACCAGCACCCTCTGTCCAGGCACTACAACAGGGCTGGTGGACAACAGCTACAAAATTAAGCACAGAAAAAGGTCTATTTCTCTAAGATGTGTCTGTGGGCACAGTGATTTGTATGGCAACAGACCCCACCAGAAACCCCAGGCTGGAGATACCAGTGGTGCCATCAAACCTGAGTGCTGCTCTCAAAGGCTGGGGCTCTGCTGCACAACCAGAAACTGCCGCGCTGGCACCAGAGCCATCGTCCCACCAGACCTCCCGCAAACACAGCGCTATGAAACGCCGTTACGGCACCCGGCACGAGGAACGCCAAAAACAAACTGCAGAAGCAGGAGCGAGATTTCTAATTTGAGGTTGTGTTAAAACAAACAAAAAAACCCCATATCTCACTGGGCATTAGTACAGTCTAAAACCTCACAGTGCTTCCTCATTTAATAAAACCAAGAAAGGGAATCAGGCAGAAGCCCCATGGACTTGTACATCCTCAGCAAGTTTTTGAAGTGGTTTCTGCAGGGCAGCTGGAGTCATAGCGCATGTCAGCTTGGCTAGTCTCTGTGAAACAAGCCACAGATTTTCAATGAGCTGTCACTTCCTAAATCCTATTTCAGAAGCGATTCTGGCACTTGCACGTATTTGCAGATTTGACATCCGACCCTCTATTGCTGACCCGTGCTTTTCCTGTCCCTGGAAGCCCTGTACCAGCAAGCAAGGCCAGACTCCTGGCTCCGGTGCTTGGAGGCATCGTCATCTTGCCATGCTTCAGCCAGCCACCATCAGTCCTCTTAACCAGTTAAGATGCTTTCAGCTGCTTAAGAGTTAGAAAGTAGGGTTTGATTTACAGTTGCAAAGTGTTTATAAATCAGATTTGTTGTCTAATTAAAAGAAAAAAAAAAAGGAGAAGAGGAACTACAAAAGACCTGACCCCACAAAGCTGCACCAACATCAGCAGTTGTGTCACTCAGGCAGTATGAATTTTTGGGACAAGATCCTTTGTGTTTTAGGGGGAGAAACAGCTCATAGTGTGGCGAGTGCTCGTTACTTAGGCCACTCTGGTAATGATGCTCCTGTGCACCCAGTCCTGGGCCGAAGAGTGCACAAATGACAGAGATGATTAAGAGGAAATTTCTCTAGAGACACCAAAGTAAAGACAAGGCCGTACAACCCTGCGTCTCCCCCCTCCAAAACAGGTCTGCAGCACCAAAGCTAATGAAGCCTGGCCTCTGTTGAGCCAGTCTCTCTTCATTAGAGGCAAACATGTGAATGCCCTCACTGGGGCCTCCCCTCCCCCCTGTCACCTAGTTTTATGGGACCTTCAGGAATGCAATTAGTGCCGAGATGCTTCCTCCTTTGTCAAACTGCCCGGCAGGCAGCCAAGGGGTTCAAAAGCCGCTGGGCTGTGCAGCCAGCTGCCCCTTCCCCAGCCCGGCTGCCGGCAGGAGGAGGGGTCTCTTCCCCTCTCCCCCAACCACCCACCCTTCAGAGTGGAGGCCAGAACGGCATGCCGAAGGTCTCAACGCCAGAGGGCAACTCCTCTGTCTGGAGAAACGCACTCAGGGCCTTGGGATGCGCCTGCCTGCTTTGTCAGAGCGCGATGCCTGGATAACCCGGTTGCATCTGTCATGGCAGCACCAAGCACTTCTGCAAGCCATCCCCAACGGCCCTTCCAGGAGATGGATTAATGGTCTGAAACAGCTACTCTGGAGCTGCTAACTGGACTGGGGGAGCAGCAGAACAAACACCACTTATTAGTGACTAAGCGGCATTGACTAAAAGTCGGACACAACTTGAATCAACGTTTACGACATGTTATAAATGACTCCTTTTCCTGTCTGCCTCACAAACATGTGGCACGTTAAACCTCCCACTAACAGGAATCAAATTCTCACTTCTCCTTCACATTATCTTCCACCCAAAATCTACTTCTCCACTTCACAGGGGCTACGGAAGGACAGGAGCTGTATGCAGCTCGGTCTGCAGCCATTTCTCCTCTCAAAACGCTGACAAAATGAGGTGCCAATATTTATAAGCAGACCCAGGAATGAAAATGCTTTTGCTGGCCAAAAGATTGAGCAGCATGAGACAAGAAGCTCAAAGCTCATTCCAGAGTATTTCAAACCTGCTGCGGCTTTCACCAGGATGCTGGAGCACAATCTGCCGCCCAGCCCTGTGTCGCGGCAGTGACTCAATAGGGACAGCTTTGCTCCAGATCATAAAGGGAAGAAGTGTCCAGCCTGCTTGGTGACGGGCTCATGGTGCTGAGGCATCCATAAAGCACAGCCCAGGAGAAGACATTGTGCCCAAGAGAAGACAGAGGGAGGGCAGGGTGGCATTTCTTCCCCTTGCAGGAACAAAAGCAGCAAGCAGACCCTGCGCGGCCGCCTCAGGAGACATCCTGCACTCAAGGCATGACCCAAACTCCCCCGGCTGCCAAGTCTACACATGCTGGTGGACTGAGCTAAACACATGGCCCTTTTTTAAGAAGGTCCCATTTGTAGGGAGGAGAGAGCACGCGTCTGCTGGAAGCCACCAGAGATGCTCGTGTAGCAGAGGGCTCTTTGTTAGTGGCAGCTTTGGGTACAGCCCCACTGTGCAAGCTCAGACACATTTGGTGGGCTGGTGACGCTCCAAGCCTCTCAGGCTGACAAAACCACGCCACAATGTTATGTCATTGGCACGGTACTTGCCAAAAAAACCAACAACAAACCAACAGCAACAGAAATACCAGGAAGCATAGGGAGAAGCACCCCACTCCACACAGACGTGCGAGTCTCCATCCCACCTCTGGAGCAAAGAGGCCACTTGGCGTCAGCCTACCCTACTTTTCTCTCATAGCTATAAAAAGGACTTTTAAATTACTTTAAAAACACTCCAGCAAATCCCAAAGCAGCTATGCTGCTCTTCCCAGCACCAGAAGCCCTCCACCAGGACAGAGTAAAGAGGTGCAACAGAAGAGACACAGCTTGTTTTCCTGTGGAGCAGCAGAGCTTTGGCTCTCCTGATGAAATGGAAATTTAGGTAAAGGAGTGTCCTTCTCTTGCAGTACCAACTGATAAACCAGTAACTTCCAGCGTCTCTTAACCATCCCTGCCCTGCTTGCTGTTAAATATACGCCTTTTGGAAGGGATGATGCTACCAAAGCAATGCAGTCATATGGAGAACCCCCAGTCAGTATTGCTGTTAATGACTTCCACAGTTGAGTTTATTTTTTTCCCCCATCAACATTCAAATACCTTTTTCCAGCACGGTCACCCTTCTTTCTGCCCTTTCAACAGCATGGAGAGCTCCAGCCCTCCTGGTCCAGGACAGCGGCTGCCGGAGGTGGTACCTGCCTTTCTCACTGCTCTGCAATAGGAATGCCCCAGGATGCCAAAAAACAAGGTATCACCTGTCCCATCTCCAGCAGTGCCAAAACATCACTAGCCAGGCTACAAGAAAGTGAGCACAAACGTCCTCTATCTGCCTAACAACACGACCATCTCAGACAGAAATTTTCAACCAAAAGGCGCCCGGTCACTTACTGCCCAGCTCAGAAACATGCAAGGCAAGGTAAACCATGGGGAAAATCCCACCACTTCCCTGGAGAAAACATGAAAAGTAGCTATTTTTCCAAGCTTACACTTATTTTGGAAATTTTGTCCAAGATTTTCAGTAAAGGAAATATTTTCCTTGCTTGAAAGCAGGCAAATTTTAAAGAATAACCTTTTGCTCAGCTCCAACTGAGGGAATTATGTCCGAGGGCTAATCTAGGCAATTACATGCAAGGTAAATTATGTGACCTTGGCCTGACATGGAATTAAAGCCATTTTAGCAAACACAGCTAAATAACTCCTCTGCCTTTGTTTCAGCAAAGCTGACTGGCTACATCTTTCCCAGTGAATGATTTGTTTTCCCAGTGGGCAGAAAAATCTATATGTAAAATAACTTTAGGAATCTTCAACACAGATTTTTCTCTAATAACTAACAGACTGAAACACATTTCCTTTCACCTGCGCTGCACCAGCGGATTACTTTAAATGCTTCATCTTTAAAAAAAAAGACTGTTTCTGCCTATGCAGGGAAGGATGGCACATGTAAAAGAAATCCAAACTAAGAAGACACCACAAAGCTTCAGTGGATTCAAGCCTGTGCTGATTTACTCTTTCCAAGGGATACACTTCAGTGTGCAAGAGATGT
Organism: Tetrax tetrax; assembly: GCA_009806455.1. NCBI lineage: Eukaryota > Metazoa > Chordata > Aves > Otidiformes > Otididae > Tetrax > Tetrax tetrax. The sequence continues at coordinate 139,706 of WHYT01015786.1, forward strand.
GCATAGTTATATCAAAATAACAACACCTAAGCCAAGACTCTGCTTTGGTAGAGGACAAACCTGCCAGGAGAGAGCCATTCACTCTAATGCTGGAAACTCAGTTCTGACAGGGATAATGCGCATTAGCGTGGATGCACTTAAACTTCTTCCTCCTTTTTTCCATAAGGAAAATAAAGGGAGCACAGACCCCTCCAGAAACAGGGCAGACTACGGCAGGCAGGGCGGGCACAGCCCCTCACACACCAGCCCAGCAGCCTTCCCCATTTCGGAGCGCTTCCCCCATCCCTGCAAAGCGGCGGGCGCGAGGAAGGAAAGGTTCCTACCTGAGCAGAGGACTCCCTTGTACCTGGCGCAGGAGAAGTCGTCGCACTCGCAGAAGGGCCCGTAGATGTTTCCGAACTCGCTCTCATAGCAGAGGCACTGGTTGCAGCTGCACTCCCCTCTCCCGCTGCAGAGGGGTTTGCCCTCGGCCTCCCGGCACATGGCGTGGTGCATGTCCCGGCTGGCCCCCTCCTCGCACTCGCACCTGGCCCCCAGGTAGCCGGCGTCGCACTCGCACAGGCCGCAGGCGTAGGTCCCGTTGCCGCTGCACTTGCCGCTGGCCGGCGCGGCGTGGCCGGTGCACCCGCAGAGGCAGTTGTAGGTCACCGCCACCTCCAGCGTGTCCCGAAAGCCGGCAGGCTTGATGGTGAAGGCATGGGAGGTGTCTCCAGGTGGGCAGCTCCGTGCCTCCACGGCCACCTCAAAGGAAACCTGGGGGGGAGAGGTTGAGATGTAAGTTAACACACTCGGCCTCAAAACAGCCATCAAGGGTGTCCCAGGAAGGAAGGCAATATGGAAGAGCAAATGTCCCAAGGAAAAGCCATGGAGGGACTCCCTGGAGTGGGACCATGCTCAGCGCATTCAGCTTCACTCCCAGGTGTGCAAAAACCCGCAAAACAATTGCACGTCTCACAAGGGCATCTGCAGCTCAGTGCACTGACTTCTGCCAGTCCCATGAGAGGTTTGACATCCTTAACATTTGAAAATTCCTTACTGTCAGTCATTAGTAGCAATTTTCCCCAGCAGAGACGGCTGGTTTCCATGAAGCGGGAAGGAGCCAGCCTGTTCCCATGAAATAAACAGGGCAAAACTCTAGCAAGTAGCCCATTTTTCATGCTATTAAAAATAAGAAACTTTGTTGAAATCAAGCACTAGCAAGGATCTAACCGACACAGCACAAGGGTCCGAGATGCCTGCAAGATCACAAATTGATATGGGAATCCTGATCTGCACGTAGAGATGTGCAACAGTCACACAGTCCCAAGCTTCCAGCACTCTGCTGACGGAACATTTTTGATGGATGCTGCTGTTAAGACTGCCTTCAGAAGGGTCATACATTGTTAAACGCTTACACGTCACATCCCCCACTCATTTTCTCTTGCTACAATCCAGTGTCAGGGATTTTCTCCCTGTGAAAACCAAAAGCATCCAACAGCTGCTTGCTTGGCCCCTGATTTAATCCCTGCCGTTTGGTGAGGGGCTGGACAGAGCTGCCCAGAGTTGCTGGTTAGCAAAGAGGATTAACCTTAATCCCAGGAAACAAGCCCCTCTCCTAAGCATCAAGAGGGTAGGATTTTTCTCTGGAGACATTTGGGGTCACCTCAAGCTCTCACTGTCTGTGCCATCGCACATGCCACGGGGCAACGTGCAGCCAGAGGCATAGCAGCCACCTCCAGCCAGGAGAGCTGCACCCCACAAAGCCTCCCTTGACCTCCCGTCTGGTTCCCATGGCCTGAAGCAATTAGGCAACGAGCTCAAATTACAGAGGAGAATGAGATCAGAAAGCAAACTAAGGGGATCAGGGTAATCCTGCTCCCTTTCACCCACTGACACCCACATCCCCAAAACTAAACCCCAGATTAGGATCCAGTGCCAGCGTTATCCTCTTTGGGGAAACTTTCTTAGCAGGAGTCAAATCTTGATCCACATGGAAGTAATGGGGCTGAGAGCAGCTGAACAAGGCGGGATGGAGGGATGGGATCCCTGTGATCCTTTGGCATGTCTACTTGTGCTCCGGTGGGCCAAAAATGGGAGAGGTACCAGCGTCGGCTCCCTGCTGCATCCCAGATCTTCTGCTGCCTGGGCAGAAGGTACCCCTAGTTCATCCAGATCAGGAAAGCCAGTCATTCCTGCTCAAGCCATCAGCCTCTGCGGATACAGGCGTCCATGTACCCGCTGTGAAACCCCTTCACAGTGAGCTGCAGCAGCTGGAGACCCCCCGCCCCGGCTCATGCCAAAGCCAGGAGCCCAGGATCAACCACCAGATTAACTCTGCTACCTCGGTGGCTGAGGCTTTGCTGTGGGAACAAGGAGGGCACATGCCTAGCGTGGCAGCACTCCAGGGATTGCTTTTACAGGCCCATCAGAGATACAGTAAAGTCAGCTAAAAAAGGAGAGGCCACCTCCCTTTTTAACACTTTGCGTGATCCTTATTTGGCAGGGTAAAAATCCAGCTACTGTTGACTCTTTCAAACTATTTTTATATGCCTCAGCACTTAGAGCTCTGGTATGTTTGCTGAGCCACTCTTCTCAAATAAGGCAATCGGGCTGCTAACGAACCTGCACCCACGTCCTCGCGGACAGCAAAAGCCTGGAGAAGGGGAAGGGGATCCCTGCTCGTCTGAGCCCTCCTGCCCCAGCCCTGCAGCCCAGCAACTCATTTACCTGTATCAACATTAAATTTTAACAAGAAAAGTTTAGCTTCTCTGTTTTCATACAAAAAAGCACAGGATGGATTATGCAGTGCATACCATTAACATTAAGGGGCAAACTCTATTTTTAGTGTGTGCTGCCATCCAGTAACCCTAGGAACTGAACACGAGAGGGGGGTTGATGCCTTTCTGAAGCACCCTTTTTTTACGATAACCCCAAAATTAACCATGGCCTTGTCACTCTGGGAAAGACAGGTTTAGATTAAAATCATAGAATCGTTCAGGTTGGAAAAGACCCTTAAGATCATCAAGTCCAACCATTAACCTAGCACTGCCAAGTCCACCACTAAACCATGTCTCTAACCACCACATCTACATGCTTTTTGAACACCTCCAGGGATGGTGACTCCACCACTTCCTTGGGCAGCCTTTTCCAATGATTGACCACTCCTTCAGTATTTTTCCTACTATCCAGTTTAAACCCCCCGCCCCGGTGCAACTTGAGGCCATTTCCTCTCATCCTATCCCTTGTTACTTGGGAGAAGAGACCAACACCCACCTCACTACAACCTCCTTTCAGGTAGTTGTAGAGAGCAATGAAGTCTCTCCTCAGTCTCCTCTTCTCCAGGCTAAACAATCCCAGTTCCCTCAGCCACTCCTCATAAGACTTGTGCTCCAGACCCCTCACCAGCTTCGTTGCTCTTCTTTGAACGCACTCCAGAAACTCAACATCCTTCTTGTACTGAGGGGCCCAAAACCAAACACAGTATTCAAGGTATTGCCTCACCAGTGCTGTATACTGTATTTTGTTGCCCAAGACCACACACTGAGAGAGGTAAGTGGCTGCATGGGGAGTGAAACAGCCTCTCCAGGGGACAGACCCAAAGACAAACTCACCGTATCTCCTATTCTGAGATCGCCACACTTCCTGAGCCCGGGATAGGACAACCCATCCTGGCATGTGGCAGTGAAGGTCAAGCCAATGTCCTCAGGGCTGTCCCAGACTGTGAGCTCCACCTTGGATCGAATACTCTAGAAACACAACGGGAAAGTAAAAAACATCAGGTTCCCAAAGGCAGTTGGGTTTCTTCTGTGTTAGTCTCTTTTCCTGATGTTTTCAGAGGGTGGCTAGGACGTCTCTGCACCTATATGAAAAAAAAATCACCCAGGCACACACATCGACATTTGGGTTTGACTTAACCAGCTCAGGAGACCTCTGACAAATGTAGCTAGACTTACAGGGAGCTGTCTACAACCCCTGCAGATGGCTTATGCCCTCAAGGACAGTCCTGACGACCACCGTAGCCAGCATTGAAAAGGTATGGATGCACAAGAAAAAGAAAGAAGAAAATATTCTCAACCACAAATGGAGCATCTCTGAGACTAAGATCACATCTACACCTCCTACTCCCCATAAACCAGCCCCTTAGCGAAGTGCAAAGCCTGATTATCCACTGCAGTTGTCCTGTGGCCTCTGTTGTACAGCACAGAGAAGGTGTAAAACTAACTCCATCCTGCTTTCGTGTTTTCACCCAACGGGTCAGAAAATATATTTTCCCTCTCAGGAGAAAATGGCAAACAAAAAGTACCCATTCAGATGCATCAGCTGGAAACACCACTGTGAGAAAAAGTAAATGAAAAATCTCTTTCTTTGCAAAACTTTTCAAAGTGAAAAACATTTTCCATCAGCGAGGTTTTGGTATGCTCCTACCTCCTTTCTTCTGCTTCTCATCTCTCTGCCCTGCTGCAGACTTTTAAAGTCAAAACAAAATGAAGTTTATAAGTATTAATTCAGAATGAGGTTACTTTGTTTCATTCTTCCAATGGCTGGAACTGATTTTTTTTTATGAGTGGTGTCCAAAAAAGACAAAGGTTTTCAAAATTGAGCCTTTTGTACAAACACATTTATTTTCCAAAGCCAGCTTGCAGCTCCATCCTTCTCCCAATTGTCCCCAACCCTCACTGAAGTGGCCAGATTAAGGGAAAGTGCTAATTTTGACCTCTTGCCAGGCCGTGTGGTGACAAAGCCAGGATTCACATGCCAGCAAAGAGCTAACACTTTTGGAAATGGGCAGGAAATAAATGAGTTTTGGCCCGGCGAATCTAAACAGCACTTGAGGAAAAAAAAGAATAACTTCCTATCTCTCTGCTGTAACGGAGGAGTAATTCACGGGGGCAGTAATTTAGACTCTACGGAGCATCCATCACCTGTGGGATGAAGGCCATGCATGCCAGTAAAGATGAATAAAATGGTCTGCCCAAAATTATCCAGTAGAAATTAGCTGTCACACTGATATACTCTCCTGTTTTTGTGCCCAGAGCATCTCACCTTGGGCACGGCAGCAGACAGGACACCAGGTCAGACCTCACTATGACCTTGCATGGGCCCTTCTAATGTGTGGAGGTCAAGATTTCTCATTAGCGCCATATAGTAATGTTATTAGCCTAATTGTCATGCTATTATTATTAGCCACTTTGCACTGTTACACAGCAATATTCTCTCACAGCACTGCAGCCGCCACTACGGGCGACTGGGATTTTGGTGCTGTGCTCTTTGGTGACCCCCAAGCCTGCTGTGCCTTCAGGGATGAGCAGAGGATGCTGGAGTGACCTAGAGGAAGGACCACCCTGAGAAGGAGCAAGGTCTCTGCCTGAAATAAAGCCATCTGCTATAGCCCAAGGGAAATTCACAGGATGGATCATTTCAGTGTGAAAACGAGGAAATACCAAACTGGCAGAGCTCCAGGGATGGCTGATGTGAAGGCTACCTGCCACGGGAAACCCAACGGTAGCATAATGAAAAAAACAACCAAAATTTGCCTGGATTGAGTTTAGGAAATTGGTTTTTAAACCAGCATCCCATTTGCTCCCTTTGCTCCAAACTCAGCCCATGTGCCTGGGCAGAGGCGCCCTGACGTCATGCCTCCCCAGGACGAGGGAAAGGTGATAGCACGATGGGCAGGTGCCACACAGTGAGGGGGAAAAAGCGAGAAGGAAGATGAAGAGATGAGTGGAAAGGATCTCGTAAGCCCTGAGCAAGTCCGATGTATGCATTGGTGGAGGGAAGCAGATGAGAGAGGACCAGAGATGGCCAAAGCACTGAAGGGGCAAGGCTGAGCCTGGGCACAGGGCACCAGCCACTGCCATCCAGCAGAAGTCGGTTCCTGTTTCTCCAGGCTCAGTTTCCTTTCCGTGAGCAACAAAAAAAGACTCACTCCCACTTGGGAAACAGAAGCTTTAGCCTGCTTTTTCAATGAGAATTTCCTCCTTCACTTCAGGAAAAAATAAAGTTACCAAGAAGAGATGGGCTGGGCAGGGACTAGGGTTCCGTGGCCCCAGGCTGCCTGCAGCACAGGCAGGAGCTGCCAGCTCCCAGCAGCGCACCTGGGTGTCCCAGCCTGCACCCACCACCCAGCTGAACAGGCAAGACACCCGCCCCTGTCTCAGCAACAGTTCATCCCGTGCTGCTCCTTCCATGGGACATCTTGGTCCCAGCATCCTGGTGGTTTCCAGCCAGCTGCACTGGAAGGCTCATGAGCAAAGAGAAGGAGGCAACTGGGCTGGGGGCATCACATCCCCCACAGCTTTCATTAGCTTGTGTCTATCTGCAAAGGCTTGAGGGGTGGCGAAATGGAGGCATGGATGCATGTTACAGCTGGTGTACTGGGTTTGTGTGGCAAGGTTTTGGTAGTGGGGGTGCTACAGGTGTGGCTTCTGTGAGAAGCTGCCGGAAGGTTCTCTGATATCTGACAAAGCTAACACTGGCCAGCTCCAAAACGGACTCCCCGCTGGCCAAGGCCAAGCCCATCAGTGATGGTAGTAGTGCCTCTGGGATAATGTATTTAAGAAAGGGGAAAAAGCTGCTGCAGAAACAGCAGTGGAGAGAGGAGTGAGAATATGTGAGACAAACAACCCTGCAGACACCAAGGTCAGTGAAGAAGAAGAGAAGGAGGTGCTGACAACCAACTACCCAACAAACAATTTAGCTGCTTCTAATTGATCTGCTCTATTGATCTCCATGGAGATGCACAACATCTGGTCAGCGGTACAACCACTGGTCCTTTGCTGTCCTCCACGGGCCCTAGCAGGGCAGGGCAGGCTGCACTGGCAACACCACGTAGGCAGGGCTCCTTTGGGATCCAGGAGACATGGTGATGCTCATAGGGTGCTGAGGACCACCTCGCACTGAACGGAGACGAAAAAAAGGATGGGACTTCAGCCAGAGCCCTGTCAAATCCTTGGGAGAGCTCTAAACATCAAATTCCAAAGAAATAATCTATTTTATCTACCAGTAGGGTGCTCCGAGAGACAACTGTTTTAGATTGGGGCTGTGTTTAGAGGGTAATTCTGCACACAGGAGACACGGGGTGAAATCTCTGATCCACTGCAGGGTCCCTTGGGCCTTCCTGTGCTCCTTCCCCATCTCACACAACTTGTTTCCCTCCCCAGGGTGAATGTCCCAGCCCCAGCGGTGTGCGGCAGGCTGGGGAGGGAGGCGGCCGAGCCGGGTGGAGCACGCTGGGGAGAGGAGAGCTGGCCAAGCTCTTGGCGCTGTGCAGGACAGCAGCTGTGGTATTAAAATGCACTTACGTTGTAGGCCTTGACGATCAGCTCGATGATATTCTTGGAGTCTTTGTGCAAAATCTCCACTGTTGTCCCAGGAATCAAGGCAGTAAAGTTCTTGGGAAGAAAAAGAAAAAGAAATAAAATGCTGAGATGCAGAGGAAAGCAGAGGGCATGGAGGGACCGACCTCACACCAGGGACACCGCCCACCCACCCTGCCCCATCGTCTGGTAGCGTACAGGCTACGGCTCAGCTCCTGTTAACATGGAGCTTTTGGAAGCAAAGCCAGCACATCAGATGCTAAACAAAGCTCACAGCCAGGGGATGGGGACTAATGGACCCGGGTCTACTGCCAGAGAGGGTAAGACCCAGTCGCTGCGCACTTGTGAGACCTGGCATGGTGGGGAGGGAGGTGTGGCTGTCCCATCTCGCCTCCCGACCCACGAGCATCCCCGGAGAGGGGGTGGAGAATGAGCTCAGTCCTCCGGCTCTCCACAGGCAAGCAGCAGCATCTCGACTCTAGCAATGTGGCTGCTTGTTGTTTTCGCTCGAGCCTCGAGAGCTGGAGCAGAGGTTTCCAAAAGCAACCTTGCCTGAAACACCTCCCCACATCCACAGAGGAGCAAAACCCCGCGGGGCAGCTCCAGTCGCAGGCCGGCCCTTGCGGCTCAGGTCATCTTTTCCTTTTGAGGGAGTTCAAATCGCATGTGGCGCACTGGGGCCCTGGACTCCATGATGGAAAAACACAGCTGGGCAGAAACACTGCGTGCAATTAGGTAATGGGATTAAGTCACTGCAGAATGGGTTGAACAGGTTTCTGCACTCTCGCATGCTGCATGGCTGGCAGCCATCCGAACACCAAGATTAAGCTAGAGGCTATTTTAGGTCTTCACATGCTTGCTAGCATATATGTCAGTTTGCTCTAAGAAGCTTTAGTGCTTTTCGCTGGAAGGACTAGCAGGGAGGGACGGCGGGCTCAGCCTCGCCTGCCTGCGTCTGCCCACCCCTGCCAGCCCCGCAGGCAGCGCCTGGCTGCGTGCACGCACGCTTACGGCTGCGCACACACGCGCTTAGGGCTGCCGCTGCTCCACGGTGCTGGCAGGAAGATGCTTTCATGAAGCATTTAAATCTCACCCCGGCCTGGGCGGCTCGGCAGCCCTTACCTTGTACAGGACGTAATGACTTTTCGTAACAGCGAAAATCAGGTGGATGTTGTTTTCAGCAAGTTTCTCCCCAAGAAGGGCCAAGGAAGGATAATCCTAGGGGGAAAAAAGTTGCAGAAAGACTGATGGGTAACACAGAACCAAAGACTAATTCCATTGCTCTTCTCCTCCCAACAGCAAAATTCATTCCAGACTCATGGCATGTTTTGTTCTGGGATGAAGTCCCCAATGTATCAGCGCCATCCCAACTGAAATAGTAGAAATCCTGTCATCCCTTAAATATTTCTGCTGCACCCTTTGCTAGAACAGATGACTGACAACACCATTAGCTACAGCAACACCTGAAACACTGGATTTCTTTCTTTCCTCTTTCTGCATTGCCATCAGCAAACACACGTGTGTAACGAACTGGCTGCTATCTCCAGGGATGTGAGGCAGAGAAATCTAGAACTGCGGTAAGTGGAAATGTACAATTTTTCTCCCAAAGTGGAAACATCCATTGCCTGCTCTTTCTGCATACTGGAACCATAAAACGATTACAGTAAGCTCTTTAATTCTCCAGACTTTCCAGACAGCGGGGATGGCAGGAAGATACTGCTTTAGCTATCCACAAGCAACAAAATAATGAACCAAAGCTCAATTTCAAAAGATCAGCTTGAATTTAAAACCCCTGGCTGCTTCTGATATGCTGTCCCTGGAAAAATCCACCTCATTTACTTGCAGACTGGAGGGATGATTGAGAGCCTCTGAGACTCAAACGTGGAAACACCCAGGCCACATCCCCACGCCAGCTCCCCAGCGTTAACTCCACGTCAGTATGGGGGCTGTACTCCCTTATGTACACGCCTGCTAGGATTGCACAGGTGGGTGGAAAGAGGGTTGCTCCACAGAGACTAGCATCTGGCCATAACAGCCATCCAGAAACGTCTCCTCTTACAGGGTAACATCCATCCAGGAACAAAAATAATAATTAATGCTTGTGATCTGCTGAATAAAGCGTCATTCTGCAGAAGGATGTCATAATGAGGTAGCAGGCAAGTGCTCATTCATCCCAGAAGTTTCCTTCACTGAGTTTAAACAAAAAAAAATGAAATAAAATAAATAAAATTTTTAAAAAGCAGTTAGTTTGCCTATTTGTTACTAAGACCTATGTTAGTGTCGTGCTCAAAGGCTGTGAATAAGAGGAACATCCTGTGGTGCTTCCTATTGTAGCCACATCGAGGTAGACTCGGCCTCCCCAGGGTGAAGCTGATAGTCCACTGGACATTTTAGAAAAGGGATGACATATTTTATATTTCCTCTACACTTTGCAGGCAAAATGCAATGCTCTTCAGGACACTGAGTTACTTTTCCCTCCCTTGCAATGAGCCCTGAAGGAGCTCGCTAAACCCCTAATTAATTTTTGAGCATCATAGAAGGATTCACTGTGGGGGGATGCCCAAGGGGAACGTCAAATTTTGTTTGCAAGTTGCAGGACCAGGTGAAACCATGCTGGTCAGGCACTGCGTTGGCCAAAAGCTGCTGGAGTCAAGGGTGGCCCATGTTCCTCCTCACCAGCTGGCTGGATGCGCTGTACTCATTGGCTTCATTCAGGTGGCACTGGCCATCGTGGGGCTGCACCAGCCCCCCCAGCTTCCCATCCAGGGCTATGTGAGGCACGTCATCCGTTGTGAAGACCAGCAGGTGAGACGCCTCCTTACGCCAGCCAATCTTCTCCTGGGGGAAAACAAACCCTGTGAAACATCTGGTCTGCCCCTGCTAGACCCACGCTTTGCCCCTCCCCCTGCACCCGCTGATCCAGCAGCAGACTCATTAGTACTAAGAAGAGTACCATGCTCCTGTCCACCCATCTCTGGCAAGAAAACAAAATGTCAGGGGCCCATCCAGCATTTCCCAGCATCTCCTTCCAACACACTTACTTAAAAAGGCATGAGGAGGTATGTGGACTGTCCACCAGACCTTCTTACCCAGATCCAAGAATAAGAATTTCAGCTGCTTTTATAGCCAAAGGAGACCTGCCAAATTCCTCCACACACATTTAATCTGACCTTGTTTCCTCAGCTCTGCGGAGCGGCCAAGGCAACAGCAAGAGTTGCAATATCCCCGCTCAGCAGTTTCATTGCTGCCTGCTCATAAAGGCTGCTTCTGAGCTGCGACGCACGAAGTGAGGTCCCTGCCCGAGGGGGCTGGCTTTGGTGCACCCACACGCCTGCACAAGCATGCACAGGCACTCTGCCCCGGTCCCCTTCTGCACACATCTTCTGCAAGTGATGGTGCCTCCAAGCCTCCTGCCACCTCGTTGCGCACCACTACGCGTGCCCCAAACAGCCCAATCCCCACTGTGCCACAGGCCAGAAGAGCAGGGACGCACGCAGCTGGAGCGGAGCACGGTATGGGGAGCTTTGGCAGTGGTTGCCTGCTACACCACTAAACCATACGCAACATCTGCTGTGAGGAACTTCTGCGTGTTTAAGAACACGCTAATTCCAAGCTGTGCTCTAGTGGTCCCTATGAAGGCTCTGAGATGTTAAGCACAGCGCAAGAAGCCTCCTCTGAACCCTCCTCAGTCCCTCTGTGCAAGGATCTGACATTATCACTGTTTTTGCATGGAGAGAGATGCAGAGAGAGATGTTTTTTCAAGTAAAGGGATAAGATTTAGAGGATAAATGTTTCCCTCCCATGGAGCTTCCTCAGGTTTGCAGCTTTGCATTGGCCCAAGAAGCAGATCTGTGCCTACAACAGCACGCTGAAGCAGTTTGTTGAAATGGAAGTGGAAGGAAACAGAGAAGCCCAAAAAAAATTTTTGGAAACCAGAACGCTGCAGCTTATGCCAAGCTGGGCGGGCTGAGGTCCCACCTGCCAACCACGGCAGGGAGATCCTGCCACGGCAGAGACCGGAGCCAGAAAGCCCTATCTCCCAGAGCTTCCTCTTGGGCTGGCCATCCTCCCTGTCTGCCGACACAGCCCCACGCCTTCCCTCCCCACACACACCCAGCATCCCCCTCCCTCCAGCCCCCGGTTCAGGGCAACACCTCAAATCCCTTGGGAACTGATGAGGGAAAAGCTGGTGAAGGCTTACTGATGGGAACGCGGTACAGATGGATATACCCAGCTCCTCCAGAGTTTACTGCTCTGCTTATTTAGCAAAATCTGACACCTGACTGGTGTAGGTGGCAAGATGCCAGCCTACGAGCTGCCGGGCTGCAAAGGCACCTCCTGTGGAAAGTGGGCAGGGCAAGAGGGCAGAGCAGGCAGGAGGATGCGGAATCATGGCTGCCAGCACAATTTCTGCCCGTGAATGTGAGTCGTAGCCCAAAACCTGCTGATCTTACCGATAAATACAACTCTTGCTTCAGGGACATTACTCCAGAGTAGATGTCTTTATCCTCCCTACTGCAAAAGGTATTTTTTCTTTAATGATATTTTAAAGACCCACACAACTCAAGTAAGGCCATAGGAAGAAGTCTTTGGCAACACACATCCTATGCCAAGTACCAGCACATTACTGACCGGCTCAGTATGCAGTAAGGACTTTTTTGCTCTGGGAAGCAGGAGTCACTCCACTGAAGCGATCCCACTGGACAAAAGATAAAATCTTCAGGCCAAAACGTAGTTTCTTAAGAACTCAACCCAAAAGTGATTATGGCTCTAACAACGCAAGAAGCAGTTGTTGGTTTACTCAGCCACCAGACAGAAGCCCATCCAGTTCACTTTCCTTTGCATATCCAAAGCTGATTTCTTTTCTTTTTAAACAATTGAGGCTAAGAAACTCCTGAAGAGATTAAAAGGATTAATTTGAGTTTCATTTCCTTTGAAATGTGGTACACCGAAAGAAAACGAGCTGCATTCAAGCAGCAGTTATGAAGCCACTTCAGGGATGATGTTCTGTTCACCTGCCTGCTAAGCCCACGTTTAAATCATTGGCTAGGCATCCCTTTACAGACAAACTCTCTGTGTCTCCAGCGCACAATTCCCCACATCAACATCATCAGAAACACTTTGGTTGCTCAGTCCAGGAACTCCTTTCCAAAAACCAACGAGCACCCACAGCGTTGGTGCCAATATCCAGCCACTGAGAGCATTTGATGCCTTGGAGCATTAGACCAGGGGTGTCTCAGATGGGATGGCTGAGCTGATGCCGATGCCGTACCAAAAGAGCTGGAGACCTACGGAAAAAGCACCCGGAGAGGCTGGCACACTGAGGAGCTGCCGCATCTCACGCTGCCTCCGCCAGCAGCTTCCAGGCACTGGAAAATACAGTTCTCCAGCATGCAGTTTCCACCGCAAAACCCAGAGCAGCTCTCTGCTCTGCTTAAAAAAAATAACCAAAAGAGACTTTCATTTATTTTTACTGGACTGGGTTTGTTGAACAAGAAAACCTGCACTGACGTCTGCCCCCTCATCTGGCTTTTGATCCCCGTGGGATACAAAGGATTTTGAAAGCAGGGGTGGGACCTGACCCAAAGCAGAGCGAAGCAGAAAGACGTGTCTCCGCAGAGCTGGGCACACTATGGCTCCTGCCCCTACTCCTACGACCAGCTGCAGTTGCCTCCTGTATCCTGGAAGACCAGTTTCTCACTCCTTACATCCAACAGCAACTGGCAAAACTGCCACAGCTGTCTCAGCATAGCCCAGCTCTCCAAATCCTGTTGAAAAGCCTGCAAAACTCAGCATCAGTATTTTCAAGCCTGAAATAAGTATTTAAATTTATGCTTTCGGCACTGAACAAAAAGGGTTTAGTTGCCAAGGCACAAACTGTCAGGAGATCCCCCTGGATTCATTAATACATCTAAAACCCCACCAGTTTCTCAGGTGCAGACCTTTTTGGGAGAAAGAAACAGATACAGATGCAAGACAAGTAAGCCCTAGAGATTAAAAAGCTAAAACCTCCTTCATTTGGCCTAACTCTGAAAGGCACCTCAGCATCTCCCAGGTGTCCCGGCCATCTCCACGTACCACTGTCAAGCAAGTACGGATTAAAACTGGCTCAAAAGTCACTTTATTTCCTAATCCAGAGTTATCTCCTTGCTGCAGCTTAGTATATAAGATCTGAAATGTATACATACCACTAGGCCATACGATGTTTGCACTTAAAGAATGGCAGAAAACCAAAATACTGCAAATGGAAAATGTAATTACAGAAGGCTGATTAATATTCCTGGCGAACCATTTTAGCATCAGGATAAAGGCTTATTGTCTCTGGCTCTTTCATTGCCTCCAGAATAACATTTACCATATCTTCATCTTTCAGTAAGGAGCCAAACCCCAGGCCTGCTCGTTAGTCTGTATTAGCTGTACAAACTTTCCCCACTCCTTGGCTTGAAAACCAGGCCAAAAATGACTTGAGTGTTACAGAGCTCTTAGACAGCTCGTGCAGAAGAAACGCTTGATATGAATTACAGCATAAAAATACTGAGTCAACAGAGTAGGTATTGTTTCTCCCACCTCAGTGCTTGAAGGGGAGGAGAAGACCACACTCAGACATCACGGCCTGGAAGCAGCGAGACTCTGCCATGCCATGACTGGCTCTCCCTGGGACGTCCCCCTTGATGCCACAAACTCTGCTGCTGAGCACAAAGTACTTCATGGTCAACAGGCTGCATCACCCCAAAGGCAGGGGGCTTTCTAATGTCATAACTGCCCTAAATCTTGGGTTTTGAATATGCTAGAGAGGGTAGAAGCTGGAAAAAGCTGCAGCATGCCAAAGAGATGAAACAAGGTACCACAGTAGTGATAAAGAAACCCACCCCAGAAATCACCAAGGTATCTGTATGCTGCTCTCCCTGCACTGGGAGAAAATAGTTCCTGAGTTTCTACAAATGACTGTGCAGTGTTTAGTCCTCAAGATAGTTCATTAAACACTGCTGGATGCAAAGCATCACTCATTGTAGAAAGAGCATCCTCACCAGGAAACGGCACTTCCCTGCCACCTTAGATGTCTGCCACCTTCACCCACCTCAACGGTGCTGAGCCCCATCACAACTGGTGGCCTCTGGGCCATCACTCAGCCCTGGTGAGGGAAATTAACCATTAAGTTCCCATTTTGGCTATGGGGCTTAGGAGGTCAATCAGCTGGCCTGAAGTTTTATCTGTTCTGACTCCGGACAGAGGGAGCCTTTGGTGCTCACAGGCAGCTGCTCCGTCCACAGCAGGGGGCTGCCAAAGGCAGTGCCAGTTGTGGCACAGCCGGTTCTCTGGCCTCACACACCAACCCCATTGACTTTCTTTCCCGCCCTTGAGCTTCAGCAATTAACAAACCATCGCAGCTGCAGGAATTCCTCTGTCATGACCTGCCACATCACGCCAAGAGCCACGCAAGCACACACTCTCACCCCTGCTTACACTTCCTAGAGGATGCTCAGTCCTGAATTTAGATGGCACCAGCATCTAAATTAATCTTCTGAATTTAGAAGGGACGAGGCTGTGCACTCAAGAACCACAGTCAAAAGATTTTGGTCCTTACCAACAGTTTGAGACTGGCACAAATGTGCAGGAAATATCTTGCAGGTCTCTTGCCTTCCAGCAACACCTCCAAGATGAGCCCTTGTGCTACACACCACAGTATTTCTGCACCATAGGGAAATGTTGTTCCATTTTTGCAATAACACGATGGAAGGGAAGGCAAAAAACCACACGGTGGGTGGCACAACCGAGTCACCATCCTGGGATGTCTCTGCTCTAACCATGAGATTCACCTGTCCAAAACTAAGAAGCACTATAGTTGTGCCAACAACAGCTGTGTCAACAACAATATCTGTGCCAGGCTGTGAGAAGGAAGACGACTGTTGGGTGGCGTCAGATCCAAGGGGGCAGGTTCAGTCCTGTCATGAGCATGAAGCGTAAATGGAGCCAACCCAAGCAAGGGAAGATCTTGTTTCCCACAAGCCTGCATCTCATCACTCCTGCAGACGATGCCTATCTCCCGGTTCCCAAAATCCAGACCGAGAAGAAAACATGTCCAACCAAAAGGACGACGCAAGGCTGGAGAGAATGAAAACCATACTGTATGTCAAGAGGTGAAAAAGCAACTGCAGTTGTCCCTGGTGAGTGGGACAGTTCAGCCACATGGCAGAGGGGACAGAGACTTCCAGCCCTGGCACACAAAGGGATATGGAGCAATCCACCTACTTGTTCCAGAAAGATCTTCAAGCAAACATCTCCAAAACCCTAAGGGCATGGCTAATATGGCACCAAGCTAATGAACTCTGTCCTTAATTACTGCTCTAATTTTGCTGACAAAGAGGGAGAGCAGGCTATCAGTGCCCAGAAGCGGGATCATCCAGCTCCACAAGCCAAAGGAGGCAGGTACGAGCACCTACAAGTCTAATCGTGCAATGAAATCTCAACCCTAAATTTGCATTTGCAAAAGCTCCATTTTTACCCCTTTAAACTAGAAAAGATATTAACCTTTTTCTTCGCCCGTTCATGTACAAAAACACATGAAAACAACAGCCTCTACTTTTCAAGGCATCTTTCTGTGAGAAAAATTTATTACTTACTTCCAAGAAATGGCATATTGAAGCCTTACCCTGGTCCAAGAACAGAGAGAAGAAACCTCCTCCTCTCTTGCTTTGCCTTTAAACCACAGAAATCAGTGACTCACCTTGCACACGGCAGCCTGCAAAATTGCATCGAAACCACCCTCTGGAGCATCACGGTTGCGGGAAACCTTCTGTTTCTGAACTTCTTCGTTGAAACGGTCGACTTTATCGGTCAGGGACAAAAGGTGGCGGAAGCCAAAGGAGGGGACACAGCTGGGGAACAGCTTGTAACTGCAAGAGGAACAGAGGAGTGGTCAGCTAGGAGGAACCTCACCAGCAGCCAAGAGCTGCAGAAGCTCCCAGCTTTACCAGGTTGGTTTCCAAAACTTTGTACAGAGGGATTAAATACTTCCACAAGGCTTCATGTTGTGGACACTTAAATTTCTGGCTATTTCTCTACAGCAGAGCCCATTCTTTTTGTTCCCTCCCCAGGGGCTTTGAGTCACTGAAGTTTCCAGAGATCTCACCAGGACCAAATGTCTTTCTCCACATAAGGTCCAAGTGGAAACACCAAGCACCAGGGACGAGCCTCTGGAGTTTCAGCACCCATAAAGTGGTTTTCGCACTGGAAGTCTGCAGTGCAGGATGCAACCTGCAGTGATGTGGAGGGCACGTTTTGGCAGAAGCTTCACTGCCAGCAGCTACTTTTCCCCTGTTTTCCAATATACATTTTCACTCTGTCACCCAGTTTTCTTGGCAATATGTGCCACCCCTCACCCCCTGCGCGTCACAGGGCACCTGGCAATTGCACACCATGAGGTGCATCCATAACTGACCCCAACTCATGCATCGTCCCACTCTCCCTGCAAGCCAGTGAGCAAACACCATCGCCGCTTTCCAGAGTGCCACTGGAGCAGAAAGGTAGGAGTGGCACCCTGAGGCACAGAAATGCCTCATCAGGCTACCAGGAAAACTTCTTTTTCCGTACAAAACTATCAGGAGGCAGCTTTGGTGCTCACCACGTGGCTGGGAGAGCTCAGCAGAGCGCTCCTGCGGCGTGGGAAATCAGTGAGTGTGTGCAGGGGAGAGGCATGAGAAGGGTTAAGAAGGAAAACGTGCTTAAAAAGGAGTTGGGCTGGCATTAATTCACTCTTATCTTCAAAGATAAAACCCGGAGAACAATTAAAGGCCTCTGCTGACACATGACCCACTACGGGCAAGTTGTAAGAGGCTTTTTACACAAAGGCATATTTCAGATTTACCACTGCTGGGAACTGAAATCCCTCACAAGGGACCCCAGAGCAGGGATCTCCACCCGCACAGCCACTAACCACGAGGCAGGTCCCACTGTCCGGGCCGGCTGGCAATCAGAGCCATCCCATGTGATTAGCTCCCTGTTCAGACTGGCATCCCGCTCGCGCGCAGGGCCAAGCGCAGGACGTTGCGATGTGTGAAACCTCTGCGTTGCAGGGTCTCAGCAAGCAGCCCTTCACCCATATGATATACCTGGGTGCTTGGTTTGCCAAAGTCCTGGTCCAGAAAGAAAACACTGACATCTGGTAGAGTCCCACCTCTTAGGGTCTCATCCCCTGTCTAGCTCTACAACCCCATGAGGATCTATCATTTACAATAGAATACTACATATGATTTAATCTTTATTGTTTGTTTGTTTTACACTCCAGATTTGCTGGTAGAAGCTGTAAGCAGCAGCAGGACAGATGATGGATATCTAAACGACTACGCAAGGGCGCAGAGCAGTGTGGGTGAGTCACCTCAGGCTGTAACCTCCCCAGGTCGTATCACAGATAGATGGGCAATTGGGTGTTCAGTCAACCCCTCTGCCTTCCTTATCTATCTTTTTAAATTTAGTGTTTGTTTCCTTTGTATTATCTCTCTTGAATGACACTGTGGCTGAGAGAGGCCACGTCCTGGCTCCTGGGAGGTCCCACCTGGGATGCTGAGCCAGGAGTGGGGGCGAGCAGTGAGCTGGGGTGGGAGGGAGGAGGCACAAGGGATCCCAGCCAGACCCCACACAAAAACACAGCCGCACCCCACCTAGACGGCCATTTGAAACTTAGACATAGAGGAGGAGAGAGTCTGGACTGGGGGGCAAAAAACACCCACCACAGCTCATGTTTCCTTGGAGCTTTTTTTAGATGCAAGCAGGCCAGTGGACAAAGTCTGCTTTCACATTAGAAATAGCTGCAAACAAAACCACACCTAACAACCCACCTCGCTGCCACATCAGTGAGCTACCTAGCAGGAGCGTCAGCACGCTCACAGAGCAGGCAGAGGAAGGCGATGCTGACGGAGAACAGCAGGGAGCCAGCATCCCTGGTTTGGATGAAGAGGAGACAGACAGGGCCTCGAAGGGAGCGCCCACCAGATGAGCTGCCTTGGGCAATCCTTCCTAAATGGTTTTCCAAGACCAGGCTGGCTTAATGTAACCCATAAACAGAAAAGCCACCACCTGGGTAAAAACAAAAGAACATGCAGATAGCCTGATCATGGTGGGAGAAGACGACATGACATCTCCAGATGACCTTGATGAAAGGGCAGTGGCAGTTTCAGGCATGCCTCCCTGCAGAGTTGTGCAGCTCCACCCTCTCCTCCTCTCCCAGCCCTCCCCTCCTGCACCTCTCACCCTATTTCACTCGGCAAAAGCCATATCACTTCAATTAAATCACACACCAGACAAAGTTTCTGAGATTTCCCCAACTGGCACAAAACCCTGTCCCCAGCCTGCAAGCAGCATGAGCTGGTGATGGAGACTGAGGACAATGGAGATGACCAAGTACATTCATCTGAGGCTACGCCAAACATCTGGGGAAAAGACCTATGAAAAGTGTGGTGTACAGTGCTGTGGTGGCAGAGAGCCACCTCCCCAGCTCAGTCAGCATGGTCACTTTTGGCTAAGCTTCATGGCCAAAGCACAAGTTTTCAGTGTCACAATCCACTTGACGTTCCTCTCTAGACAGAACTGGTGAGACGAGAATATGGATAATCTTGTCTGGTCAAGAGTCAACATGCGACGAGATGACAAATGCTTTGTCAATGCCAAAACGTGCCTAGAAACTCAGAGCTGATGCAAGCCCTCTTTAATCTGCCTCTTGTATGGAAAACTTATAGCACACACGCTTGCACAGCTTGGCATCCATTCGTGCGGTGATCTTACAATGTAACTACCCACAAATGGCTCAAATAAAATTGCTAACCTTACTGCCCTTACATAGCTAGAAAGCACCCCAATGATGGATGAGGTGAAGATGGAGACCATGAAGGCAAGTGTCAATAGTGACGTTCTCCCAGGAGGACATTTGCTGCTGTATCCATCCTTTGTAGCCAACATCCAAACCCATCTGAGCTTGGACACCCTCAGCTACCACATCCAGTTTCACTCCAGTATAATCCCCAATTCACTGGACTTGATCCCGACTTCAGTAGTTAAAAGGCAAACAAAAAGACTCCAGCAAAGCCATTAACAAGCAAGGAAAAAAAAAAAAAAAAAAAAAAAAAAAAAGGGAGGGAAACTCTGATATCACCACAAAGCAAACCACATAATTTGTGTATTTTGCAACTGCCAGTTTGCTTTCCTTCCACAGCAATAAAGATGAAAAAACCTGCTTGACATCTTCAAAACACTTTACAAGAACCCATTAATCAGTCCTACAGGCCATCACAAATCTCACTTCCCCCAAACAGTTCTGTTGGGAAGGACTTATATTGCCTGGGTTTCCTTATCTGTAAAATGGAGACAAAGAGCTTAACTGATTTACTCAAGGCCAAACTATGACTTGGAGCTAAGATCAAAAATCAGGAATTGCTGGCTCTTGCTCCTTTTTCTTAAAGCCTGTAAAAAAGCCTGCTATGCCTGCATCCTCTTCAGGTACTGAAAAATAGCTTCAGGCTCCCGATACAACAGTTTCCAATCTCTAGATGCAGAGATCTCCTAACAGCCACTGAAAAAATGGAAGTTGTCCTATTTTGAATTGCTCTTGATCAGCACAGTGACAGCCATGGTTAATCAGCATTCCCAAAAGCCGGGGCTTAAGTGTGATTCATTATTTAAAGCAAAATTGGGAAGACAGGACGGCAGCCAGGCTCTGCGCAAACACAGAGCTTGTCCCTTTGGGGTACACCTACCACTTACCCAATACAGGGATTGGTTTGGTATCTTGGTGCCGTGTAGGAGAAAGGAGAAATGTTTTTGTCCACGAAAGATCCAAAGCCCAGCCGGAAATTGCTCGTGAGCTTTCGCATCTCTTCAGCCAGCTTGGTCCCCAGATTGCGAATATTATCTAGGTCGTCATTCATGGACAGGGAGAGATCCATCAGGTAGTAGAGGTCCACGGGGTAGTCCTCCACTTGCCGAACCTGAACTCGGAAGGAGGTCTGGTCACCTGCACACACAAGAGTTGAGAGCGGTGAAAAGGAAACTCCTAGCACACACACAATCCAGAGCGCAGGCTTTTTTTATCTCCCTCCGCAGAGCAGACAGATCACTTCCAAAGAAGAAGGTGAGGGGAGTAAGCTTTTCCAAATCCATCTCTTAGGAGACTATGAGGAAAGCAGGACTTTGGGTCCTTTTAGGCTATGTAGTGTACTGGCTGGTAAGAAAAAGATACATCTATAGGCTGAACGTCTCTATTTTACTTCGGAGATGTGGGAAAGGGTCTTTCCATCTCAGCCAAGAGAATGTTTATGGGGGGACACAGGAAAAATGCCACTGCCCCAGACTGTGTACAGTTCAGGGGCATTTTCCTAGAAAACTGGAAAGAAAAGCAAGCAGCATAGATCTCAAATGGAGGTTTCATGGACTAATGAAAGAGGGACCCTGCACACCCTTACTTGTGTATGTCCTCAAAGCAAACCAGGAACAGTGCAAAGAAGTACTGCACAAAAGAGAGAAGGAGGTGGCGCAGGAGCAGGAAGAGGATCAGAAGAAAACAGCCCGTGTGAGATGAATACAAGATGCCCTCTGAGCTGTGCAGGGAAGTCAGGTCAAAGCAGACACAGAAGAAACACCTTTTAAAGGACATCTCCCCCCCAAAAGAGCTGTACCACCATCATTCTCGAGAAAGCAGGGCACAAGGGAAGTGAATTGGAAAAAGGGGATTGTTAGGGTCACCTGGGGAAGTACCGAGACAGAGATGAAGCTTCCTGAAGTGATGAGCACAAGGGAAGGAGCTGACAGGGCTGAGTCACAGGCTGCACAAATGTGAAGAGCAGCAGAGGAAAGCCTTCCCCTTCGCCAAACCGCCTTCACCAGAGATGCCCTCCAGGAGAGGTGCTCAGGAGGGGAGGCCACTGCTGCCACTGCCCATGCCTTGAAAAAGGTCAAGTGGCTTCCAAGTGAGCTCAACTTCACACCAGATGGACCTCAGTGGAGCCAGAGAGGAGGCGTCAAATGTTTGCCTTAGGCTTTGCTGAGAGAGGGGTCTAAATAGAAACCCGAGACTCCAGCACCCTCAGACTCCAGGCTGGTGTGGAGATCCCATGTCCCCAGCTGCCACCTCGGCCCCTTTTCCAGCTCAGTGAGGTCTCAGACCCTCTGAAGATGAAGCTCCCACTCCTGCCCACATCTCCCAGCTCTTCAAGGCTGAGGCTGAACTTCGGATACCAGCAGGTTCTGCAAAACATTCGTGGCTGCCCTTCCTCTTCCCTAGAAATGGAACATTTTTTAGTATTGTGAAAACATTTCCCTAACAGTTTTATTGTTCTCCTCACCATTCGCAGCAGCACAGCTGCTCCCACTTACTGCCAGCCCAACAGCACGCAGCAGCCGCATCCCAAAACCATGAGACGCGGCACGAGGGGTCGAGTGTGCGCTTTGTTCCGCCAGTTCCCTGTGCATCTCAGCCAGCTTGGTGCTGGGCTACCACAGGAGTCAGACACAGCTCCCAAACCAAGACCTTCCCTCTATTTAACGATTTCCCTGCACGTTTAGATCAAGGGTGGCTTCCAAGCCAGGGTTTCTGTCCTTACAGATCATTGCTCCCCTGCATGTGCTACAACCCCACCTGGTAAAGGCAGGGCTGCGAGCGGCACCATCCGCAAATGTACACACACAGCTATCACCCAGATATCAGCTGTAGGAAGCAGGAAACCCTTGCCATAAATATTCCTCCTTGTTCTCCCTGGCTTTCTTTTCTGGCAGGGGGAAGATTTTCCCAGCACAGCGCTGAGATGTGGCATGCAGCAGGATGCAACTCAGCACAGCCCTCCAGTAAACAAAGCGATCAAGGACGCTCAACCAAATTAAGTGGACCTGAGGCTGCATTTGGCTGGGGGACAAAGGAGAACATCACTGACATAGTGGAATACCCGTCAGCACTGACACTGCAAGTTTGACTTTAAGAATGTGTTTAAGTCCAGGAAAATTCATTCCCATGCCTACTTTTTTTTTCATTCCTACATATTTTCCCACCGGAATACCCAACCTTTCAGAAAAAGAGGATGTGTCCTTCTGCATTTCCTGACACTTCCACTTCCAAAACACTCTTCTTCCTGAGCAAGTCCTAAGATGGGAATTCCTGTGCCATAAAGGGTATTTGGGATGCTCTAATGAAACCTTCTTCTCCTAATAGTTATGAATTTATTAGTCCCTGAGAAGCACTAAAAAAATAACAGGATCCTGGGCCTGGTGGTTCTTTCATTCCTAACTGCATAAATCAGTTATCTCACAGAAAATACTGCTAATGTATGCAGATGTAAGTGCAAAAGAATTTGTTATTCTCTGTGCACAGCATTACTCTCACACTTCTAGGGATAATCCAGCCCCCTCCTTCCCCATGTACTATCACCATCATTCTCTCTTTAGGGCTTTTACTGAAAAGTTTTAAACTCAAAACTGAACTCAGAAATATTTCTTGGATACTGTCACACAGAGTGCAGAAACTGGAAAAACTGCTTTTGGACAACTTAAGAACACAAACTCAACAATCACTTATCCAGAAATAGCTCTGCTTTCTGTTTGGTGAGGTGTACAGCTTGATGGGCACCACAACTTGAATCTATTATTTTTTTAATTCCTTTTACACTATTGACATTTTTCATTTAACCAGGACACTCTGCTTTATAGATGGGCCCAAGATTAAAAAGCACTATTATAAAAACTAAACACTCGATCTGAAAGCTATGCTGTGAAGAAGATAAATTTAAACCCTTTGGAAACTATCTGTGGGCACAGAGATTTGGGGATGTGACTTCTGCCACAGGATGCTTACATCAAACTGCCTGGGTGGGATCAGCGAACAATTGACAATTTGCTCCCTTCTGCTTCTGCTTAGCGGTCTAAGAATAAAAGATCACTATCGCCACAGACAACCGCATGAATTCATCTTTTAAATAGTACGCTCTTCGTGCCCAAAATTAGGTCAACATTGTCTCCGTTTTGTCTTGGGTTCGCAGGGTGAAACTCTCAGGACCCACTCTCAAGCTCAAGGATTAACGGATCATTTAGACTGGGGATGCTAATACAAGGATTTAGGAAGTCATCAGCCCTAAAGTAAGACGGAGTGCTGCCCAACATCAGAAAGAGACTAAAAATGGGAGATACTATCAAAAATATCCAGGTATGTCCCTCCTCCTGCAACGACTGTGATGCTCTGCAAGAGGGGAGCTTCCCGGCTCAGTGTGGGAATTGCCGTGGGGGCCCTCAGGGCAACCCCCACAGATCAGCCCAGACCTGTAGGGCTTCTCCGCCACCCAAGGAGAACGGAAGCGTGGTCCCCAGCCAGGGCTGGCAGGAACAGCACATCGGCCCTGTGCAGCCCGACGCATCCGACAGCGCAGCCCCTTGGAAGCCACAGGGAGACAGACCCCCACGCCCCGCTGCGGACCAGGGATCCGTGCCTCTGGCTGGGAAAAGCTGCTGGGGATTTGCTGTGCACCGGTCACTGGGCGTGAAGGAGGGTCTGTGGGAGCGAGATGTGGAAGCTGAGCCAGCCCTTTCTGCCAGGAACTGCCTCAAGAAACAGAGGCAATAACAGCTCCCTTTTTTTTTTTTTTTTTTTTGAATGGGAGCAGAGCTGTTTCATCAGCAACATTCGGCTGCAGAAGCCACGCATCTAGCCAAGCACCCAGTGATGACTACCCTCAGGTATCTGCTTTTAAGGCTCTAAAGCAAAATTTCATGTTTGAGGCTCTGACTGATCACATCAGACATACTGCTGAGGAAGAGTTAACTAGGAGACACGATGACTGTCCAACCCAGAGAACTAAACCAAAAAATTCTGCAGCAATCAGTAAGCTCTGGGAGAGCACTGGCAGCATGAGCACCAACTCAAACTCCTGTTTGTCTTGGGCAAAACATCATATTTCATTTTTCTGTATGCTGTCACAAAACTGTAAGCCTTAGAAACCCACACCAATTGCTTATAATGAATCAAGCTTTTATATTTGCTTCTTAACTTCGCAATAAAGAGCTTTTTTTCCCCCCTTCAGAAACATCAGCTGCCAAATTTTTGCAAGAATTCTGAACCCACATTAAAGCCTCCCCCCACTATGCAAAAACTTTGGATAACAGGCATACTTGCACAGCTCAGCCTAACCCCTCCCTTCTAATTTTTAATTAAAAGGAAAAGATTGAAGAAAAGTGATGGCTCAGGGGAATGAAACAGGGATCTGGCCACAGTCCAAGGCCTGAGTCACAAGTTCAAATCTCCATCTTCGGCCTTGATCCCACAGCTCTTTTGCATACTGACAGAAAACAGACAGGCATTTTTGTTTCCAATTTGTAGAAGGAGTAATCTCAGTTTAGAGTCAAGCACTGTCAGCTTGGTGGAGGATCCAAAGTTATTTTAACTCCTTCCACTCAGTGACCACATTTTTTAAGTCGAGCAGGTTCCTTCTACACACATGCAAGGGTTAAGATGAGTACTGACAACAGTTTTGGGTGGGATTTGATTGATATTGCATAACAGCAGCGCCCTCGCATAGAGAACATACACCTTGGCCCCAAACCTGTTTGCAACACACCAACGAAGTTCACGGGCTCTGGAAGGGGTCAGCAGCCACCTGCTTCAGTGGTCAAGTTGGGGTTTTAACAGGGTCTCGGCACATCCTGGTCACTCTTTCTCACCCCCACAAACACACCCAACATACGGCTCAGAGCCACTGGGGACTCACCAGGGCGAAGATTCAAGGCGACCTTCTGAGGCGTGATCTGCGTGACATCCAGGTGGGTCTGGCCGGAGCCCTTGCTGCTCAGAGGGACGTTCTTCACCACGCTGATGCTGCTGCTGGGGTTTTCGATGGCTCCGGCACAACCGTTTGCGATCAGGTTCTGCAGGAAGTCGCACCGCGACGTGATGGACTTTGTGCTGCCGAACTCCTGGGGGGTGAAGAATGGACAAAAGGGAAAGGGAGGGAGAGACATCAATCCCACAGCAGGAGCTTTGTTTTGACATGCTGCTATTTGTAGCAAACAGGAGGTGACAAGGAGGAGCCGGTGTCATTTGTGATGGCTGTACTCAACAGCAGCCCGCACTGAGCCTTGGGCCTTTCAAAGGGATCTACCAAAAAAGAAATCCTGCAAGATTTGCACACTGTGCGCCCAAATCCTCAGCATCTCAGTGCTCAGATCACAGGTCTGCTCACAGACCATCACCACAGAAAGCTACACCTAGGTTTTCACCCCAATCACAGCAGCAGCTCTTGCTCCCAGCCACATGAGAGCAAGGCAAAGTGTTTAATTTGCTACCTGGACAGTCAATTGCCATCTTTTCCAGAGAAAAAAGTGAGCAGCTGTTATTTTTTTGCACGTGCATCGCCTTAAAGGAGCTTTGCAAAAGAGAGAAGAGAGGACAAGGAGGTGGTGCCAAGAGGGAAGCAGGACAAACCCACCAACCCAGAGAGCCAAGCCAAGACGGGATGCTGAAGACATCCAGAGACCCGCAGCCTCCTCCTGGGGTGAGACACCGCACATCCCCACACAAACAGCGAGGGTCCTCCCATCCCTCACACTTCTGCTCTGCAGACATTGGCATGGTATCAACACATGGGGGGGGAAAAAAAAAAAAGAAGTGAAAGCAAGCAGTCCCTGCGGCGGAGAGCACAGCCAGATTGATTTGAGGTGGGCACGCCGCCCTGGGCAGCTTTGCCAGAGAATAAGGGAGGTGGGAGAGCCTGCATGGGAGGTATTCAAAAGGCAGCCCGTGCACACCACGGGCAGCGAGGCACAGGCAGCCACAGAGGATGGGCTGTCACGGTGGGGAGTCTCCCAGCGCCCGTCCCAGAGCTCCAGCCCTCGCTGAGAGCCCCACGCGTGGCGCACAATGCAGCCTTGTGCGGGGCGGCACTTGGGAACAGCCAGCCACACAAAGCAGCCTTTTGCAAAGAGCCCATTTGTCAAAATGCCTTTTTTTTTTTTTTTTTTTGAAAGGGCCAAAGGGAGCAATGTGCATGCCCAAAACTTACTGAATTTTCAACAGCCGATTCCTACTTATTTCTGCACTGTAACAATAGAGACAACTGTCTGTTGCTCCGGGGCTGAGGGACTAAAATGACAGGAAATAACGCAGAGAAGATGCTCGCAGCCACACCAGCCCCTCCTTCAGCTCTGCAGCCAAAAACCAGAGCAGGGCTGAATAAATCCCACTTTTTGCTGATGCTCCAGCATGGCAGAGGATGGGGGAGACATCGAGGAGAGAGAGGTCGTCTGATAGATCTTGCCTTTGCGCCCCATGGGGTGCTCTGGGGGTCCACCAAGGACAGCCTTGGCCGCAGAGCTTGGGGACGCAGACAGAGGCTCTCTGCTGCATTTTCTCACTACGAGGTCCCAACGCTATTTGAAAAATGCGAGATTTGCATTCCAGCATCCAGCAGCGGGCTCCAGCCAAGGAGACGGCACGTCGGATGGATGCAAACATGAATTTCTTGGAACGCACCGTGTAAACAGATGAACTTCCAGAAAAAAGGACTGGGACTATTTAAATCATCTCCAGCATGACAAAATAAAAATCAGAATCCCTTTCAAAACTGAAAACAACACCCAGCCTTTCAGAGCAACGCATTTAGGGCAGCCTTGGAGAAAAGTTTATCTCGGATGTGGTTTGACCTGAAGTCAGTGAAAAGCCAGCGGGGTCCAGGCGCTCTCCCAGGCTGCTTCACCCAGTAGCAGGGCACTCGTGGGGAGATGCTCTCCTGCTCTCCCAGTGCCTGGACCATGGGTGAGCACCTCTGCCACCCACCTATTAGAAAGGACACACTGCTTGTGCAAAAAGCAACACAAACAGCACCAGGAGTGCAGACGGGAACCTTTAGTTACACCCCAGGAATTAACAGTGGAGAGAAGTATCCAAATGGGGGGATATTTAGGGCTGCTCATGGAACTGCAGCCTTTATCAGGCATTTCCAATCCTCCTTGAGGTCGTCGCCAAAGCCTCTTGATGTGAGCAGAAAGACTTGACTTCAAAGGGCTTTGAATCAGGGCTTAATTTTCTGGCTGGGGTTGGTGTAGCAGCACAAGAGCCAGGAGGGGCGGGCAGCCCGGGAAGAGGAGGATGGCAGCTTCCTCCCCAAGCTGCTACGGGAGCTGGTAACACCACAAGAGCCAGCTCTGGGTAGAGTACTCTTTATACCAATGTCCATCACCACAGCAAGGGGGGAACACGAAAGCAGCATCCGCACGCTGAGGACAAGAGAGCACCGGCATGCAGGCCGAGGAGCACAGCAGCGTGGGACCTGCCGCGAGCTTTTTCGGGGCAGGGCGCCTGTGCATGTGCAAGCCTGTCCGTTTGCACAACGGCATAAAATGGTTACTGCTGCAATGTGTTCTCCTGCAGCCTCTGTGAGAAAAGTTCTCCAAGGGAAGCCCAAGAAGTCAGGGGAAAGCCCCTACACTATTCCTTTGGACGGGAGCTGCACAAAGCTCTCAGGTCAGCAGCACCTCTGCACAGGTCCCCCTCACTTGACTCAGCTATTTTCTCTTTAATTTTATTCTAAAATGGGCCCAGAGGACTTGCCACAGGACAGGCTGCAGCTCAGATCAAACCCAGGCTCTTTCTTGTTCAGTGAAATGCTGCATTGCCTGGTGTGGAAGAAAATACTCTCCCCTCAGGGGTGCAAACGTCCCGGGGAAAGGAGTGCAGCACAGCTCCCAGGGGCTGCAGAACTGACCCCTACTTGTGCTTCGGTTTCTAACCCAGGCAGGGTGACGCTGAGCAGGGGAGTGACAGTGGCCTCAGGAAAACCCTAGCAACTGCCGCAGCACCCTGCAAACACTGCTCGCATGCACCCACGGGAAAAAAAACCCAAAGTCAAAACTGTGGCTTCTGGGTACCACCCAACTCAAGCGCAAAGTTTTTTGCGACACAGAAAATCGAGGCTCACAGAGGTTAAATGAAAGTAAAAAAGGATAAGCAGATTTGAGGAGTCAAGGGTATCACACAGGCCCAAATAATTCACGGGCAATCACAGCGAAAGGCAGTCTCACATCAGCTTGGATATGGCACACTGGTTCAAACCCAATTCCTCCTGAAGAGAGGACACCTCACAGTTAGTTAAGCAACTAGGTGCACCCAAATACCTGCCGACCACCTGCCTGCAGCAGGTACCCTACGGCAAGCAGCAACTGTCCCATGCATTGCCTTGCGCCACAGAGAAGCATCATTTTGGGAAGACCCCGCCCGGTCCTTGTTAGTAACGCCGGCTGCTCGCAGCCCGGTGGGCACTTGGCGGTCCGGCCTCTGTGCTAACAAGCTCACAAAAGGAAATGATGCAAGCAGGCAGAGTGAATGGAAATGGCAGTGTGACAATTACATGCTCATCAGTTTGACAGTTTTAAGACAAATTGCTTGCTTCATGCCATAAAAATGGAGAATAGCGCTGACTATATCTCACTGACGATATCTCACTCCTGACTAGACACGTCCCTATCATTTCTTGCTTTAATCAATCCAGTTCTGCGTTAATTCAGTCTGAACTATGCCTGCTTTCTCCATTTAAAAAAAACACACCATGTTCCCTCCAGGAAGGAAATTTCAGCTCAATTAATAAAAAATGAAATTTCAGATTAATTAGTGTAATTAATGTGCATCTCTATTTTGCATCTACGCACATAAATACATCCACATAGGTAAAGCATAGATGAACAGACAGAGCACACACACCTAACAAACACGAGGAGCCTCTGCACATGGGTACGCTGCTGCCCAAAGCCGTGAACAGAAGGTAACGGCACTGTAATGACATCATTTGCCCCCCATACTGGTACTCCTGAACGCTCTTTTGGAAAGCTTCCGCACGCAACCATTCCGGGCTGATCCCTCATGAACACAAGTCCCACCTGACTCTTACACCCCACCTGGCAGCTCAGAGAACAGCACTGAAGCCACTTCCAGAGCTCCCTGCTGTCCCCAGCAAGCCCAACGAGCCCCAGAGAGCCTGGGCAACCTGATGACACCGAAAAAAAAAAAAAAAAAAAAAATCCACGAGCATCCTCCTCTCCCACCCATGAAAACCAGAGGCTGCAGAGATCACAACAACCCCACGGGCCAGCATGCAGTTTCCAGCCAGAGACTTTCACCAGCAGCACATCAGCAATCCCTAGTCATTGCCAGGTTCTTCTGGAGCTTGCAGGAGAAGCTGAGGAATTTCCTCAGATGGAAAGGCTGCAGCAGTCTCCATCACCCAAAAGTCACATATTTCCCCCAGACCGCCCTGTTTCAAGGCAGGTTCAGGCGACGGTAAGGGCCACACATCCATTCCTCTTCTTTTCAGTGTCATTTAAACAGATCACCTCATTTAAGTCCTGACTTTCAAGGTATTCTCCCACGAGCCAACAGAATCCACGTCAGCTTCCAAATTTCCAACAGCCCAAAGACTTGTGGTTAGCTCAGCAGCCCCTGGGGGCTGCGGGGCTGCCGGATACCAGAAGCTGCTATCATCAGTTCATCCATCATCACCCTCTCGGATGGAAGCAGAGATGCTGAACACAAGGAGAAGTGAAAAGAGGCAAATTCAAGCCGAGGGGAAGTGGTGCACCCTGGACTAACAGGTTAGGAGGTGGTAGTGATAAATCTATAGCTTATTGACCACTCTGCTGTAAATGTCTACCTATACACATGCTTTCACCCTCACAATTCAAAGCAATGTAAATACAAGGAACTTATCCCACTTGGAAAGCCATTGGGATAGGGCTCTGTGTATCTGCAGAATTCAGAATTCATTCACTCCTAACCCCTGTTCGCAGTTCATGAGCGCCCGAGACTTTCTGCTCCTCTGCAGTCACACAGAGCCTGGATCCAGGCGTGCAGAGGGTGATGGAGGAGGATGCAGTGCTGCAGGAGGCTGTATGAACCACGGTCATCTCTGGGAAACAGCACGGCCTTCCTGCTCGTACCACTCCTCTGCCATAGCCAGGGTGTCCCTCACAGCATCGGTACTGCCAAGCACCCAGGAGGACAAAGAACAACCAGGTGTGATGGCACTGCCAAGTGATGTTATTCCCCAAAGGGAGGAATGTGATATATAAGAAGGTATATATACACAGGAAAGCATAATAATATATATATTTTGTGTATACATATATTATACATTACAGACATCTCTACACTTCCTGTATCTATAATACATATATACATATTATAATATATAGAATTATATATAGAATTATGTTATATATACTTATAGACTTCTATTATATATATTTCCTGACAAAATTATTAATCGTTGCCTACAAAAATGACAACAGCTGACCCAATTTGCCCCCAAACCTGTTAAGTAAATGCAAAGGGAGCAGAAAATACACCCTAACCAGCTGATCGAGTTTCTACCACAACATAACCAGTGTCTGCGGAAACCCCTCCAATACCTTAGCCTTGATTTAAACATCAGCAGAGCTATAGAATGTGACTTGGCAGATACGCTCCTGGGCACCACAATGACAGCTGACGGAAACAGAGAAGGAAAACAGACCAAAAGAAATTTAATAAGCATACCTGACTAGGCTGTGGCAGAGGGAAGGGAAATAAGGTGGTGAAATGACTATGCAAAAACCGGAGAGTTTATAATATTATTTTGAAATTTTTGAAGTCAAAAACCTCTAGATATTTCACAATCCCATTACCTCATCTGATGATCTCATAGTTAAGAGAAATAGTGTTCAAACAGTAAATTCTAAAAAAAAACATATATAGAATTAGAATAAGATCTCGCTAAGATTTAGCATGCAGTGTGTAACAGGGACAGCAGCTTTTCAACACACAGCTCTTGGCATGGAACACCTTGAAATGTATTTTTAAGCAGCTGCTACAGGTCAGGAAGTATTACAGCACTTCCCTGTAAACATCCGCTTTCCTTCTTGGCCCCCCGTTCCATTCGGGAATATTTTTTTTTTGGTAATTCTCCTGTTTGCAAGATAAGAGTCAGGCTGCCAGTCCCATGGGCTGCCATATAATTAGTGGTCACAGTGACCACCTGATAAACATTTCCATTGGCAGCATTTGCAAAAAGTTGTATTTTGATGCCAAGATGAAAAAAAAAACCAACCCCAAAAAAGCAAGCTATTGGGCACCCGGGGCTTAATAGCCAGCGTTGCTGGATCCAATCTCACCGCCGCAGATTAGCTGGCTGGAAGAGGAGCTCTTACAGCTGTTTACAAGATGTCTCAAAAGCAGGATCTATTGCTTTACCGTTCCCCTTCTGCACACCACTCGCCTTACTGAAAAAATCCCATGGGAGCCATTAGACTGTCAGGTAGCACCATAGGAGGTTTTCCTTGGAGAGCTGTGGTTGTGCCTATGAGTAAGTGAAAACCCAGTAAAACAGACCTGGAGAGCCAGAGCCTGGGGCACCTCCCAAGACCCAGACAAACCGTGGGGCCCGGTAGGCTCCCTCACCCCATCCCTATCTCCGTCCCCATCCTCTGCCCCGAGGGGCTGCAGCTGCCCCAGGCAGGGCTGGCAGGAGGAGGGATGGGAGAAGCACAGGGGTACGCAGGGAGCACCTGCATCCTCAGTGCATCATCCCCAGATACAGCTGGAAGGTGAAGTGTGTGCCCAACAGCTTGCCTCCTCCAACATGGGGCCAGGACGGCCACGCTAGAGGAAAAAGGGTCAGCAGGGAACAGGAGGTCATCACTCCAGGCCATGCCCATCAAAAGGTTCAAAACCATCCACTGCTCTGGGGTTTCTCACAGCCCAAAGCTGGTTCCTGGCACAGCAGCTGTGCTGCAAGCAGGCAGGGTCTTTCCCTGAACCTGCAAGTGTCCTCATTTCTCTCTTACACACTTAGGACAGATGCAGCACTAAGCAGACAACAGCCACCTATGCACTGGACACTATCAGGTTTTTCACATACCTTGTTCTCTAGAAATCACAAGCCTATGTGGTACGATGTATATTTAGTAAGACAGATACAGATCTCTAAACTCATGAGCAGTCCTTAGGGAACAGGGAAAGGTATTTGCAATTTCTCACAAACAAAGGAAGCACAGTTAAATTATTTATGGGTGGGGAGCTTCAGCATCAACATAAGGCGCTTCAGCATTTTCACCCTGAAGCACGCAGTTAAGCTGTGTAACTCATCGCCACGGCACGACACAGATGCCCGAAGCACAGGCTGACCCCCAAAATAACACAATAGATTCAGAGAGGAGAATTATCTTTGTTAAAGACAAAGAGTCAGCGCCATGCCAGGCCACGCAGCAAGGGACACATAGCGGGACACCAGCTGGGGCCCTGGGGCTTTTTAGGGAGAGCGCTTTTGAGCAAGGCTCCCTGCAACACAGAGCCCATACAGGGACCCTGCACCCACCAAAAACAAGAAGGTAATTGAAGGGGCAGAAGGACTAAAGGAACAGTGCTGCTCTGTTGAGGATGCGCAGGGGTCAGTGGGGTCGGAGACTAATTTCCTACAGCGTCAAAGAGCTGGAGAGTCGTATGCACCCAAAATACACTCAGCATGGGAGCCCCCACCGCCCTCACCCACCCCTTCTCGCACAGGACAGTGTCAGGAGCAGGCGAGACGGGGAAATAGCCCCCCTCCTGAGTTACAAAAACCATACAAGGCAAGCAAAGTCTGCCCACCTACCTCCTTGGAGCACCAGGCACACTTGGGATGGATGAGGAGACACTCTTCGCAGGACGTGGCGCTTCCGCTGGTGCACAGGTTGAGACCTTCAGCGAGAGAGAACAGAGTGGGGTGGGCTGAACGGTTACTTCACTCCAAAACAGCACGCAGGGGTTTTCTGAGACACTCTTAGCACTAAACATACTATAAGTATAAACAGTGTCAAGAGCAAAGAATCTCCCAGGGGAAAAAATAAAGCTCTTTTCACCTGTCAGGAGCTCTCATTTTCTTTTCCTTCCCCAAGAAAAATGAAAAGGTTAGAAACTGGTTTTGGGGGGCTGAGAACCTTTAAAACAGGACTCTGATGATTTTTCTTTCCTCTTTTTTAGTGGTTTCTGGTTAATTAAAGAGTCCATCTATTCATCTTCCTAATGAAATACTTCCATCACTGCAATAGCTCTGCGATTGGCCTGAAATACAGAGGTGACTGTCCGAACACTCCTGGGATGACAGCTTTTAAAGTCACACTAGGCACATCTTCTCAATGTTTCCAGCTGAATATAAGGAGGTCCCCTCCCCAGAATTTTCATCTTACAGCAGCCTTGGAAGATCCTGGTCTCCCCCATCCACACAGTTGATGTCCATCACGGACTCACGTTACAGTGAATTACTTTTCATTTATTACAAGAGTCACTTCCACAGGATATCCAGGTTACTCTGGGCAGGGCGTTCGCACTGGGGCACGGCCAAGGCTGACCATGCCGCAGCCGAGGGCTCTCCCTGCCCACAACACCAGTGCGGCCCTGCACCCAGCGAGGCGGCAGCAGCGATGCTCTCTGCTCCTGGATCGCCGGTGTCCTGCAGCTCAAGGAGTAACGAGCCAGTTTTGCTTGCAAAATCTATGATTTGGGCTGTTAAAAATAAAGTTGAACCACACAAGTTAAGCTGAAGCAAACATCAATGGTGTCGGCTGTGAATGCAGCAGCTTGTTTAAGCATGCCCATGGCTACGAATGTGCCCTTCGATACCATGGACGTCCCAGCTCCCCAGGGTGCAGCTATTAACTCCTACTGTCAATAACTGATTAAACAAACCTTCAATCGAGGATTCAGCACAGAGGCTGCATGCTCCAAACAAAATGCCTACGGCTCGAACTCCGAGCCTGCTATTTTTTTCCAAATGTCAATAAAAGCATTGTCAGGCCCCTATTTTCAGCCTGTTGCATCTGCAGTTACCATTGCACCATGCTGCTGCTGGGTACGATCCACAGACAGCACAGACTTGCTGATGCCTGCTGAAGAGCCACATGGAGTTTTCTCCTGTCCCAAGAACTTTGTGCCCCAAGAGCTTTGGAAAAGGGATTTCTGCTGTATCCCATGGGATTGTCGCACCAAAAAATGAAAGACAGTGACTGCCTTGGTCACTCCCATATGGGGCCGGGCTGCGAGCGCAGGAAGCAGTGAATCAAGCTGGACAGCTGGAGGAAAACTTAGCGTGCCCTAGGCTAAAAGCAAGAAGAGGATAAGTAGGTCCTGTCAGTAATTCTCAGTCATCGCCAAGGCATGATGGTGCCAGAGCCCTGCGCTGACGAGTCTCTGCTGCCCGCAAGGTGGTCAGCTCTACCCGGGAGCACGAAGCCCTGGGCTTTCTCTATGGCTCTCATTCAGACTGGCTGCTTGGGCTCATTCATACTGAACAAGAGCCTTCTTAGGGTTGTTTTTTTTTTTTTTCTCCTCGCTGGCTGTTGCCACATACCCAGGCGTTTCATTCCTTGTTCGCATTCAGAAGTTACACTCCAGCTCCTAGGCATTACAAGAGCGTGGACCACAAATATGTAATATAAAGTAACACAGTTACAATTTGCACAGACATTAGCTCTTGTATTTCCAAACCCTACAACACAGCTGAAAGTTTTTCCTCAAGAGCCGCTGCTCTGGTAGCCGTGTGCTGGGTAACAGCAAAAATAATGGGCTTTACAAAGCAAACACTTGCGTTCGTACCCTGGCTACCCAGCCCTGGCTCCCCCATGGCTTCACTCGCCCGTCTGCATGGAAATAGGATAATATTTACCTCCATTCCTGCCTGCTGGGTTTTTGAGAGTTTACTTAGTAACGGGAATATCTGAAGGAAAACCAAGGTCTCCTCCTTCCACCAGGTGCCATGACCAAAGCAGCCCACGCTCCTGTGGCCGGCCACGGGGTGACATTCCACCCGGTGGCAGCTTTTGAAGTTTCCAAGTATGCTTTTCTTTCCACTTTGGAGCAACACCAAACCATTTCCAGCATTGTTGTGAAAACAGAGCTTTGCGAAGCCCTCTGATTTTGGACTGAAACCCGAGCTTTTTTGGTTGGAGTGAAAACACGCAGGATTTTCCAGACGCAAGTCTTTGCTGTGCTTGATTCAGTGCAGTCTTTCCTGAATCGGGCAAAGGAAGGACCTGAAGATGCTCATTCTTCCAGACGCTGGGACGAGTCACCAGGTAAGACTGGAAGAAACTCAGTCTGTTCCTTGATTCTGATATATTTCACAAAACCACCCCTTAACCTTTGACTAAACTTCTTATTATGGAGAAAATTCCATCCAGGATTTAGTTGGGATTACTCTAGAGGAAAATAATCCACCCCCCTTGGACCACTGAGCTCTAGACCCCACCATACCATCCTTCACACTGACTCCTAAGCCCTGTGCCCAATTTCATTTTGCAGAGCGGCGTCCAGCAGGCACAAAGAGCATCTCCAGACAACATACTTCCCTTGGGCTGAGGCACAGGAGAGCCCAAAAAGGCTGAGGAAGACAAAGCATCCCACTACACAGCTGAGATTTTAATACATCAATCTACTGATGCACAGCAAGATAGCAAACTCTCACAAAAGGTACTCGACAAATTTACTCATAAAGATGCTCCAGGCAACCAGACTGCATTTTAAACCTGTTCTGCAAGAAATCCTAGTTTGGGCAGCTCCTCAAACTAAGATGAATGTACTGGCTTGCTTTGGGGAAAAAAAAAAAAAAAAAAGTGATGTACTTTATTCGTTATCTAGCTAAGGGTGAAAAAAGATCATTTTATTTATTCTTAGAATAAGCATTCTAACAGCCTCTTCCCCAAGATGGTCTTCTGCATTATCGAATCATTGATTCTAAGGATCAGACCCTCAAAATAAATAAATTAAAAAGCTAAGAAAACCTCTTCAGAGTTTGTGCAGTCACGTGCCACAGCACTCTGCAAGACAACTCATTAGAGCATTAAAGCACCGAGAGTAAGCACCAGAGTGGGGGGTTCGGGCTTTACAGAAAAACTTTCCCCCAGCACTCAGAGAAAACCCATTCCCACTACGACTGAGGCAGAGTCATAAAACCCGCGCCGCGGTCTCCGAGCACGTCCAGGAGCCAGGAGAGCATCCCGGCTGGGAACAAGGACCGCTCCCCAGGCACAGCGATTCCGCGAGGGAACGATAGGAGAGCAGAGCGTGGAGATCTGTCACTGGTGGAGCGAACACCCGTGATTTTATGCTGCTGTTCCTCATCCACTTAATTAATAGGCATCGCTCGGATAAACATCCCAGGGAAGCACTTTTTCCTGAAGAGAAGGGGTTATAGCCGGTTCCATTAAAGGATGTATACAGAGAGAGAGGTGGATGTGGCAGTTCCACGCTCGTTCACGCCAAGGTGGGAGACCCCGCACCGCAAAGCCCAAGGATGCTGCGGGAGCACGGGTCCCCAGCGCCCCGCAGCCGGGGGCACAGCGGGCAGGGGCGGAGGGGGGAGCTGGGATGCAGACCCCCGGCACGGCTCGGGGATGCCCCGGAGCCGGGGGGAAGCGCAGCGAGCCCGGCACCGGCCGCTCCCCGGGGCGGGGGGGTCCCGGGGCTCAAGGGGGAACGGGCGCGCAGGCAAAACACAGCGCAGGGCGCGGGACGG
>WHYT01015786.1:176557-202065 GCA_009806455.1 Tetrax tetrax
CGGGCGGCCGGGGCGGCCGGGCAGCCCTTCCCGGCCGGGCCCTCCCCGCCGCCTTTTGTGCGGCCGCGGCGGCGGCGGCGGCGGCGGCGGCGGCGGGAGGAGGGGGAGGAGGAGGAGGCGGGGGCGGCGCCGCGGAGCTGCCCCGGGGCCGGCGGGACGGCCGCGCGTGTCCGTGTGCTCCTGTGTCCGTGTGTCCGCCCGTCCCGCCACCGCCTCCCCGCCCCGCCGCGCAGGGAGGCGTCACCCCCGTCCCGTCCCCCGCGGGCGCGGAGCGGGCACGGCCCGGCCCACGCACCGCGGGTGGATGCGTGTGCACAGGGACGCGTGCGTGTGTACACCCATGCACATTTCACAGGCGCACACGCATATGGCTACTTACGTGCATATACCGGCCCACGGATGCACACACGTGTGCACAACTTTCACAGACACAG
Organism: Tetrax tetrax; assembly: GCA_009806455.1. Lineage (NCBI taxonomy): Eukaryota > Metazoa > Chordata > Aves > Otidiformes > Otididae > Tetrax > Tetrax tetrax. The sequence goes on from WHYT01015786.1 coordinate 176,992, forward strand.
AGATGCACAACCCCTGCTCCTCGCAGGGGGGTTGGACTGGATGGCCTCTAAAGGTCCCTTCCAACCCAAACCATTCCATAATTCCATGATACCATGATCCTATAGAGTGACACAGCCGGACACGCACCCACAGACAGGTGTGCACAGCGCACACAGACGTGTGTGTGTGAGTACCTACGGGCCTGCAAACAACACGCGCCCTCCTTTCCTGGCTCACAGCGGGGCCCACACTCGTCTCCCCACTGGTCAGTGGCTGCTCTTACGTGGCATTTTCCTGCTTCAGGGATTTTTCTCTGTGCAAACAAACTGCGGCCATCTGTTAAAGTGCTCCCTCAGCCAGGGCACCCGGGCAGCGCTGCGCAGCCTGCCAGTTCTTTTTTTTGTCACTGTCCGCACACCCATCGCCTGGGACGTCAACACTCTGGATCTAAAGGAAACGGCGGATTTGTGATTGTGTTTGGGTTGCTGGAGAGCTTTCTGTTCTCTTCTGTTCTTAAAAGAAACCCTAAATCAACCATAGAGCTGATCACTGATTTTAAAGGCAATTTATAGTAACAGTTAACTACCCGCGGCCTGCAGACCTTCGTGCCACTCACAATGTTTGCTGAATCTCATCGTTAGATTTTGCTTAAAACACACGTCCTCAATCCAGTACATTACATTGGTGTTCTCAGACAGAAGTGATCACCTGTAACGCCACCTGCCAGAATTCTCCCTTATTTCCACTGATTTCCAACTCTGCTTTCACAAACCTCACTGATTTCTTCAGCCTCTCCATACCCCTGCGAGACACCAGGTTTGCATTTAAAGTGACTGTTTGTTGTCTTAGGAAGTAACCACCTTCAAAAATGTTAACCGTCCTGGTGCTGCTACATCAGAGTAACTCCTGGTGTGGCTGTAGGAGCATCACAAGGGTCTTGCTTGTAACCAGTGCAAAGACATCGCTGAATGCCTCACCCAAGCATGTGCTGTGGTAGGACCGTGGTGCGTGGGCCAGGCTGTGACCTACAAGCCACCCTCAAGCTGTCGGCTGTGTGCGGGCAAGGGGCAGCATTAGCCATCCCTCTCACCCCAAGAGCTGATAAGGTGGATCCCGTCACCCTTTATTAATAATTAAATTAACACTGGCCACGTTGTGACTGACCTGGAAACACAAGACGTGCTGTGCGGGGACTTCAAAGCGGGTTGTTCCTCTGCACTGCGTTTTTGGTATTTCTGTGAAGAGAAAGAAAATGAAATGCAGATCCTACATTTGCATGAGATAAAATAACTGATGTGAGCCTTAGTGCCCCGAGGAGCCTTGTGTAGACCTAGAAGATGCAGATGCACGGGGGAAAAGTGGTGAATAAGCAAGAGGGAGAAAGGAAAAGCAAGGTTGTGGGAGGAGGAACCTACTCGGAGGGAAGAAATCCACTTTGTGAGACTCGACTGTGGTGCCTCAAGGAGCAGAGAAGAGGATTTGAGGAAGAGGGGAATGACTTTCACAAGGAATATATTGCCATGGGATAGGAGCCAGGCAAGGCATAGGAGCTCACCAGTCCCCAGTTATATTTAGCTGGGCTCAGCCGAGGTCGTGTGCCTGCCCTCGATTTCCGTGGGCGCCTGCGGCATTGCCACAAGCACCCAGTGCCCACCGTGCCCAGGCTGACCTCACCACACAGGCCCCACAAGAAACTCCTGAGAGAAGGGAGAAGATCAGGAGCTGCTACTACACATTTTTTGAGCCATGGGCTGTTGCTAGTGTTCAGTCATGTACCCTTCTCTTCGTATTTTCCAAGCCAAACCCCTGTGAAGGTCCCGCAGATTCACAGGCCATATATCTCATCCCAGTGGACCACCACTGACCCACAGACCACTCTGTGGGCCCAGGGCTTTACAGGAAAAGACCTTGCAGCACCGCACAGGAGGAAGTGCCACAGCCCGATGAGAACGACGTTAATACCCTTCTCCGAAGACAGCTCTGCACTCTTGCCCCTGTGCACAGAAAAAAAAAGGGGGATGTAGTTGCAACAAAGACCAAGCAAGCAGCTGTAACCTCAAGAGGGGACCTTTGTGGTGGTGGAATGTGGGGAATGCACCCACCACAGGGCGGGTAGCTCAGCTCTGGAGTGAGCAGGTGGCCTTGTGTCCCTGAGGTCAGCCACGGACCAAGAAATGAAGCCTCAGCAGAGGTAATGTGTGGCCTGAAATGAGGTCTTCAGACAAGATGTTTGTATAAATCCTTCCTGCTTGCCGGTGACAAGAGCGCTGGACCCATGTGTGCGGCTGCTCTTCTGGAGTCAGGGACAGGGTGACAGTAGAAGCACAAAATGAAGATTGCCTTAAGTACGGAACTAGATGAGCCCTTCATCTTCATCCTAGGATTCCCTTGTGCTGAATAAGAGTCTGATAAAAACAGCTTTTAGTGCTCTTGTGTTAATGAGATTGTTAAGGACAAAGGGATCATATAAACCAGTAGAAGATGAGTTTGGGGCAGCACCATGATGTTGGGATGGGAACCCAAAAGAGGGCTCTATCTCCTGAAGACTGTGAAAGCATGACCTGCAACAAAGTCACTCTTGATCTCCAGGAAAAGACATCACTGCTACCTGTGTCTTTTTTTCTCAACCATCATGTCTGCTGTCTACATAATGCCGTTCTTAAGGATCACTTACTCCACGGGACTGAGATCCCTCAGGTTCTTTCAAGTATTTAGGTGCCACAGAGGCCCCTGAACTTGGGTTCTGAGTAGCACTGCACAGTTCTGCTGGAACAGAGAGGGAGGAAAACCCTGGGCTGGAAAGCCCTGGGTTTTGTCCTTGCTTTCTTATCACTTGTGTTTTAAAGCTGTGGTCAAAGCAGGACATAAATCTGTATCTGACCTAGGCATGCATTCGCAAGTGATACAATAGTAAGGTAGTTCTTTGTTCTTCTATTATCAGTTAAAACAAATAAAATATATTATCAGAGATACTTTGGATGCTGTAAAGGTAAGTTGTCATTGTCATGTCTTCCTCGTGGCAGGAAGGGTGGATAAAAGCATCTGAGTCATGTCTAGATGTCTGTCATGGCACTGAAGAGGTTCTAGATTTTCACTGATGACTCCTCTTTCTGCACCAGTCCGAGCAAAATACTGGTCCCAGGGCACCAGCCCACAGCCACAGCCTGTTTCAGGGTGAAACTCCACCTCTATCTTCACTTTTCACAAACTATTGCCTTGATCCTGCAGTAAAATCCCGGGATATCGCCAACTTTCTCCTGTTTCTAGACTCTGTGGCATAATTTTAGGGTTGCTACTTACCAGCAGCTCCAGCTGGAAGGGACATCTTCCATCTTCCATGTTACAAGCGGTTTTTGCATTAGGAAAACACTTTATCTTCCTTTCCAGTTCCTGTCTGCCGCATCCTCCTGGCCGTGCCGCAGCAGGAAGTGGGAGCGCAGAGGCACACCCCGTGGGCACTGTGCGGCTTTGCGGGCCCCACGCTGCCTCCCCCCGACCAAGCCAGCCCACTGGACCAGCTGCTGGGGTTTTCACAACAGTGGAAAAGGTTTGTCTCCTGCCTTTTCAGTGGAAGCTATGAAAAAAATCCAGTTCACACCACTTCCTTGTCAGTAATAAGCAACAATTACATGCCAAAAACATGACAGTCATGAATTTCATGTTTTATAAACAGTATGTGTGCTATTCTCTGGCTAAAGAAACTGCTCACGCTTCTGCCTGCTATAAAAATAGATATTAAAATATCTGTTTTTACCATCTGAGGACCAACCTCAGCTACTCAGGAGCAATGCTACCACTCCCGACCTGCTGAGGGGAAGCATTGCACTGATGCTGGAAAGCAGAGAACGCCACCTAAAGTCTTCTTGACAAGTTCTGTCCCTCTCCTGCATGAAAAAAAAAAAAGGCAGAGTTCAGAAGAAATCTCTGTGCAAGTCCATGCCTGGAATTGCTGGAACACAAGGGGGGTACACAGGGGAGATTTTCCTCGTGCCTTTAAGGTCTGTAAACATGAATTCTTCAAACAGCAGCCATGGAGCCAGACCAAAGCTAGCAAGTTTTGGTGTTCCTACAGCCCCTGGAGCAAACCTGGGGGGCACTTGGCTGTCTGAGTGGCTGTTTCCAGGAGGGGGTCACTGATGTGCTGAGCTGAAATGGGTGATGGATGTCTCCAGCCATGGGCCACCCAGAAAAATATGCCCTAACCCCCAGAGTTAAGGAGCCTGCCATCAAAGCGATGGGCATGGTGATGCACAAGGCTGTGAGACACAGGAGAGGGTTAAAAATCAGCAGCTCACTGGAAATCTGCCTGCCCTCTCTGTTAATGGTTAGCCCCAATTAAAATGTGCTCATTACAGGGGTTTGCCTTCCGTGTGGCTTGTCTTGCAACTGCAAAGAGCCAGCTCCATCTCGTGGCCAGGGGCTCTGCCGAGTCGCAGAGAGGAGGGAGCGAGAGGAGGGTTTGATGCCTGCAGGGTCCATCCCTACGGCCTTGCCTGGAGAATTAAGAAACATTCTCTCTTCCCGCACACCTTGCCCCGGATAAACTGGACCCATTTTGGTTACAGGAGAGCCATAAAAGCCAGGAGCATTTACTGCACACATCTAGCAGAGGGTTTCTCATAAAACCCAAGTGGAATGGAAAGCCCAAAGAGTTTCCCTTCGTATGCAGGCACATGGAGGAAGCATCATTAAATAGAATTTAATATGTCAGCAGGTAGAGTGAGCTAGGCTCAGCTCCGCTGAAACCTCTGGCAAAATTCCCACTGAATGGAGTAAAAGCCCAGGTGCCAAGTGCCTGGGCGAGCAGAGTGCTCTGGAGGTACAGAGGGCTTTCCAAAACATTCACCCTGAGCTGTGCTGTTTGGGGCTTATGACACCCAATGCAGCTTTTTTAGATCTCACGTGACACTTGGCTAGTTAATTACTATCTGAAATAAATCATTGGACTCTGTTTTTTTGCTTGTTTTTTTGGCAATCGGTTTCTGCCCAGCATGAGCTTGCTGCAGAATCTATTCAAACCCACCTTGGAAGGACAAAACAGTTGAGAAATGATGAAAAGTCTACAAGGAAAGACTTTGCTTTGAAAAGAATAATAATGTACTGTTACACATGTGCAACACAAGCCCTGTTTCATTTATGGGAATGATATATAGGTGCAGGTCCACAGGTCCTCCCCAGGGACCCTTATTCCCATTAATGTTGGTACAAGTTAAGGCACCAAAATACCTGCCTGGACTTGACCCCTGATTCCCACCAATTTAAACATTCCTCCACTTGAGAGGAAATTAGGTACCTTAGCACTATAATAAACTCTTGAATTTGTTGACTTTCCCAGATATTAAACATTTTTTTTAACATTTTGGCTGATTTACCCTGTAAAAGGGTCTCTACGGATAAAAGACTTCAGAGAAAGCCTTTTTTCCAAAGTCTTGTTTATGCACCCAACTTTCCCCAGCTATACCCACATATCCTTGACTAAAGGAGAGGCAGAGATTCTCTAATGTTTAACCAGGCTCGTGTCAGCGAGCACAGAGCTCGTGAGGTGGTGATGACACCAGCGAGGGTCAAGGGGAACCATCTCAGGAGGCCTGAGAGCTTTCCTCGCCCTCCCCACCCCACCGAGACCTGACAGATGATACTCTGGGAAGCTGTTAACATCACTTTAGAAAACCGACTGCCAAAGCAATGACCAAACTGGGAAACCAGCTGGGACAAATGTCCCTCAAGGTGCTACCAGAGGTATTAATGTTTTAGACCACATAAAAAGCAAAGAAGATGCTTGGTTGCCATAGGCATCCACCAAAGGCAATGCCAGACCCTCCACAACCCTCTCTGGAGTCCTGGGCAAAATTTCTTGTTCCTCTCAGTGCCCTATTTTGCCTTTTCCTCCTTATCTATCCCTGCAAGACCCCCTGGCTCCTCTGGAGAAATCTCTGCCATGTTTGGGCCAGCAGCTGGGCAGATATTTTCTCTCTGCTCCCCAAGATGTCACCCATCTTGGCGGGTGCCGTGGGGGACACTGCCTGGGATTTGGGGACACTGCTCAGGGACTGGGGACACTGCCTGGGGACTGGGGACAGAGAAGAGCAAGTGAGGCACAGGTCTTTCGCAAGCTGTTTTGCTTCCACCAGGAGAGGGAGGGTTGGAGCTGTTGGTCTTCGTTTGCTTTTCGCAGAGCGGAGAGGGGTGAACTTTGCTCTTTGGAGCTTGCACGTGAAAGGCAGCTCCTTTGGGGCTCAAAAGCAGGAAGCATTTTCCATTTTTTGAGTTATCTGCTTGCAAAAAAATTCCCTTCTTTCTTTTATGGGGCTGGTTTTACATAAACAGTCAAGAGTCCAGTAGCACCTCACCCTGCCTCTCCACGGTTTATGAGCAGCCTGGGCACGAGGGCATAGAAGATGTGCTATGTACACACACCTGGGCATCACCTTTCAACCTGTGCAGCTGTTGAATAAAACAGGTCAATGAGTTGAGATGGTGAGAAATGTCCCCTGGCCCAGGTTGTCCACCCAGCCCCAAGCTCTGCTCCCAGGGCTGTGACAGGAGGGGCTACCTTGGGGGCCCAGCTCCTTCTAAAGCCCCTTCCTCCAGCACCCTCACTTTCTCATCCTATTGTTGTTAGAGGGTACGTCTCTGTCATGCATTTGCATCCTTGAATTTGCCTAATCTCTTTTTGAATCTGCAGATACGGCGTGCACAATCTGTGGCAGCAAGGTCACCACTTGTGCCTGTGAAGTATTTTTTCTCTTTGCTTTATTCTGACATCCTTTAGCTTTGCGTACCCCCAGATCCTGGTGGGCGTTTGGCTTTCGGAGACCTATCCATGATGACTCAGTGCATCCCAAGTGAGTCTGTGGGGCTGGCTGTGCCTGGGAACAGAGCTGGGTACCCCAGCCCCACCGTACCCCTGGGCTGCACCACTCCTTTGGGTGCCCTGGGTCAGCGCCACCTGGTCACTTATTAACAACCATCTTATCTATTTGACTCTATACTTCCTGTTACCTAGTTACTTTCCTTTACTTCTGCTACCTCTTTACTCCATGTTACCTTTTCACATCCAATTGCTCCGACTCCTCCAGCTAATCCACTGCAGGGTGTGACAGACGTGGCAAGCTTCCCAGCAGTTTCAGCTGTAAAAACACCCGCAAAGAAATTGCTGAGCTTCTCTGCTACATCTTCATCATCCCCACCTGCCCCTTTCATACTCTTGTTATCAGCATTCCCAACAATTTCCTAGCTGCCTTTGCGGCTTTGGTATACTTACAGAGCCTTTTATCAGCACTTAGAGCATCCTTTGCAAGGCAATTTACAGATTCTTATTTTTAGCCCCGTTTATTTCCTGTTTGTGACCTGACATGTTTTATGGGTTTCCCTGTTCTTAAACCACTTTGGGCTTTTAGGGTTGGGTTTGGGGATTTTTTTTTGCCTAGTTGCTGCAAAAATCAGTGTCTTCAGCTCACACTCCAAAACCTTGGAGGAAGTAAATTTAATCCTCCTGGTAACTCTTAATAAGCAAAGCTACATAAGGCTTTCAAACAGGGAGCATTACTAGGCTAAAAAAAAAAGGGTGAAGAGTGGGAGACTGGGAAAAAATAGTGACTGATGACTTTGAAGTTGTGGAACTTGACAAATGACAGTCTTCCTCTCACAGGAGTGGCAGATGAATGAGGCAGTGCTAGGCTTGCCTCGCTTGCCTTTCAGTGGCCCTGGGCTAATGAACCCCAAATTTCAAGCAGGATCCTCTGTAGCTGGGTTGCACCAGGACGCAGTCACCCTCCTGAGCCTAGGATGAAGCTGAGGTGGTCTCCCCAAAACCAGCTAGGGACAGTGATGTTCACCGGGACATTTGCCTGAATCCCTTCAGCCCTCACCTGAGTTCCTCTAAGAGCTCTCCGTACCGGCAGTTTCTGCTGGGGAAGCTGTTCTCAGCGAGGAGAGGAGCACTTCTTGCTAGAGGAGAGGCTCCTTTTCCCTTATCCCTGTTCCTCCCATTGGAAGGAGTGCTACTGTTCACCTTGAAAACAACAAGCCATCAAAGTCAAATGAAGTGCACAAGAAGTGAAAAGTCGCTTGGGTCTGCAATGCTATCTTACCTTCACTGCTTGCTCTTACGTGTTTATGCCTGCAGCCTGGCACATCACATACAGGATCTATGTCAAAACAGTTTGGATGCAGGGATTTTTGTCTCCTGTTCAAGACTGGTTTCAAACATAAGCAGTGCAAACAGCACAAGGTCAGTCAGGCCTGATAAAACCCATCCTTACCTTGCTGTCCTACCACGTTACTGTGTGACAGCTCCTCTGAGGCAGCTGCCCAGACCCAGGCCCTTACTCCACAGCCATCCACGGCATCGTACCCCTCCCCTACCACCCCACATCCCTCGAATGTGCTCAGGGGTGTCCAGATCAACGAAGAATGGCATTGACTTAAGCAATCCAAATACCACCGTGCAATTGTTTGTTACCACCGTAGTCTGTCCCTGACTCATTTAGCATTTTTTAGTACGCCCTGTGCAGATGTGCCAAGCAATCTCTCTAGTGTAATTTTTGGTCAGGACAAAAGTAGACTTGAGTGGCACCAACTTTGCATGGGTTACGCGTCAGCAGGACACCCAGTATCTCGGGGGGGGTGGGGGGGACAGATGGATGGAAGATCCCAGGATGCGAAACGAGTTGTAGCAGTTCCCTGAAGTTGGCCGTTGCCTGCAGGCATGGCCTCACTCACACCAGTGGGCAAGGGTAGCACTCAGCTCCCTTTCCCATGCCCAGCTGGATTTTGAAGGATGGACAGCTGAAACAAAGCATGAGCCAAGTGGCAGCAGTCATAAAACACCACAAGGAGCTGTTTTTCATGATCCTGTTCCCAACGGAATCACACATTGGTAACAGCCTAACAGAAGTGAAATATCTGAGAGTTTGCCCTTTCAGTACAGAATTCCAGTCCAGATAAAATAACTGTAGCAGCCTTTGAAATGCTAAAGAGTACTAGGCTTACAGTAATATCTGATAGCCCCTCCCCAGTACAGGCTAAATGAGAACTGGTTGCAGAAATTAGCTTTAAACTGCAGCAATGAAAATTCCTCTGCAGTTAAATGACGCAAACACCTGTCTGTTTTTTGCTGCTTTTAGTATCAATGACAGCAAATGTCTTGATATCACACCCTCAATAAAGTTTTACTGCATTAAAGTTTCGGTTATCTTTAAGCAGTATTTCCAAGCCCTATTGCTTTGCAAAAGAGTAAGAGATAACACCTAAAAGCCTTTTCATCTGCCTCCGCAGCAGGTTCCTGTTACATGTATTTTAAGGATCCTCTGCAGTAAGCTGATGGGACCAGGCAGTTTACCTCAATGAAGAACCATGATGCATGGTTCTTGTTACAGAGAAATCTTTTTATTAGGCTCCATGTAACCACAAGTTTCACTCTGCCATACAAAGAAGGGGAGGAGGGGGCATCCAAGCAAAAGCAGCCGGCTGAATGAAGTAGAAGTCTACACTGAGCTTCATGACTTTTTGCCACGAGTTCTGCCTGTATCCTACCTATTTTTTAGTGTCTCACCCCATAACAAACTCCCCAGTGTTCTGCTGGCAGCAGAATCTTTTCCTGCTGCTGAAAAATCAGGAAAAAGGAGAAAAGGGAAGGGCTTACTAGAGAGATTAGAAGGAAGTAGCATCTCTTTCACCCAGGGAATGATAGGGAGACACAGGGCTCAAATTAAAAGAAAGGAGCTGCAGGCATGGGGATCCATACATTAATGAAAATGTTGGGGAAAGGAGCTGGTCCCCCTTGTAGGGCTTTTCGAGCTGGAGGAAGGACGGGGTATCTCTGCCTCTCGTGCTAAGAGTAGCCACCGTGCCTTGCTTCACTCCTCACAGGTGAGGACTTCCAGAGGAAAAGTCAAGAGGCTCTGAGCAACCTGATCTAGTCAAAGATGTCCCTGCTCCTTGCAGGGGGGTTTGACTGGATGACCTTTGAAGGTCCCTTCCAACCCAAACCATTCTATGATTCTGTGAAATAGCTAAATCCAGCTAGCCCTGCTCACGTGGAGTAAAGTTAGCCTTGTGCATGTTGAGGTGCACACAGCCAGTGGAGGGTGGCTAAGGCCACCAGAACCTGGTCTCCTACAGACACCTGCCAATGGCAAGCACTGTGCAGCCAGGTGACAGGAGCAAAGATGGCTGGAGTCAACTGAAAGAAAGAAATTGTGCCAGTTAACAGTGAAAAACCAAGAAAACAACAGAAAGAAACTTGCACCTTTTCTCACCAGGCTACTTCTTTGAGCTGGTTGTTGCAGGCAGTTCAGAGAAAGCAAAGTCTATCTTATTTTGCTAAAGAAGCCACATGAGAAAGATCAGGGCTGTTTAGTTCCCAGTTTTCAGCCACATAACTGGTGAGTGGAAGCTGGTTTGGATCACCCAGAGCAGTGGAACAACCCATCTGCATGCACACCCTGGTAACCTCTCAGCCACATACAATGTTCTCTGCCACTGGCCCCCAAAATTTGTTATTTCAGTTGGAAGACACTTTTTTTTTCAGTTGTCTGATATTAACAGACAACAGCACAAAGCTGCCATCACAGAGAGCAGTTTGCCCAGCATTTTCAAAGGAGACCCAGCTGCACTAGTTACCCAGTTCCCACCGAAAGCGATCACAGAAAATTGGTGCCAGCCTTACAACAATAAACATTTTAGCTTCATTAAGATTTAATAACATTTCTGATCGGAACCTCTGAATGAAAGCTGGGTGCTGATACAACCAGTCAGTGCACACTTGCCTCTACACTCTGCACAAGTTTTTACATAAAATAGTCTCTTGTAAAAAAAAAACAAACACACTTACGCCACTGGGCAGCAACATAAGAAAGCCTTGGTACTGAGAAACAATAATGTTTAATGGGAAAAGTTAATCTCCATATATAAAAACCAAAACACAAAATATAATATGGAATTAAATGACACTTAAAATGAACTTAACCTATAAATATATGTACATATTTGTGCATATATATATTTTATACATATAAGGAAATGTTAATGCGAGTCAATAGATAATGCACAGTCAGTGAAGTACAGTAAAATGTGGATTCTTTCACAGATTTATTGAGTGTATGTAAGAAATGAAAAAAAAAATTAAGATCATTCAATCAAAACATAAATAGTGAAAGAAAAAAAAAAAAAGCTAAGATTTTCCACAGGAGCTGAGAATATAAAATCTATATAGTTATGCAAGATGGAGAACAATAGTGTTTGTTTGAAGGTATTGCTTCTTGTCATTGTATTGGGAAGGAAGGCTGCACAAAAGGTCAGACAAGTACCATTGTCTCACACAATGCATGTCAGCAGAGATCTGAACTGAATGCTTTCAGATAGGAAATACTGGGGGCTTGAGGAGGGGAAAAAGACTGTATCTGATACAGTAAAGAGAAACAGGTTGGGTTCTCATGAAGAACAGTTTTGATCTGCCCAAAGCCATGCAAGCTGCCTGTAGCTGAAACGGATTGAGCACAAATACAGGCAAAACTCTTGAGTGCTGACATTTTTCAGCATCACACATATTGCCTGGACCATCTTCCAGAAGAACTGAAAAGCAGCAGGGTTAAAATCCTGGTATCTTGTCTACACTCACTCTCTTGCCAATGTAATGGCCTCCTGAAAGAAGTCTAATGTTTATCAGAGCCAGTTAGTTCTTTTAAAAGTCCTCTTCTCCCTAACCTCTGCTTCATTTTTTCCCTTATTTCAGAGAGTTGTCCATGATCTCGGTCAAGCAGGGGTTTTTAGAAAATCTGCAGAGAATCTGAAGTTATGGACTTCTTGTCTCTTCTGCTGAGGTAACTGCATTGCTGAGAGGCTGTGAAACTTCTTGGTCTGACCCTTTGTCGCAGTGGTCATCCATCCCTCTATCGCTCTGGTTGTTTAGGATCTGCGCTGCATCCTAAAGCCCTCAGGCTCCTTTGATATTTCATACTACAGAAAAATTGGACAAGAAAAGAAAAGAAACAAAGAGTAGCTGTGGGTCAGAAGGCTCCTTTCTCAGAATAGTTCAGCATGTAGCACACTGCACATGATAGCCCTCTCCCTGTGACACATCAGCCCTCAAGGGAAACCAAACAGGCAGATTTTCATCAGTGAAAAGTTGACATCTTTGGAAAGTTAGAAATGCTAAGATCCATGTGAATCTGATAGTCAGCTAACTAAATAGATTTTTTTTTTTCTCTTAAATGGCAGCTTTTTAACAGCAGGGTTTTTTTTTTTATAAACATTAGGTTTCTATGTTGCTTCTATCACGATTTAGTCCTCAATTCTGCAAAACAAGTAAATGTATTACAATTAAACTGATTTTCTTCACTAAACATGGGTAGTTTCTTGCACCACAGAGGTGGAGCTAAAATGTCATGTAGAAGAGATTTGAATGGACAATGTTTTTCCTATTTACTTGATGCATGCAGAACCCAGCAAATCAATCATAGCACAGCACAGAACTTCTCAAGTCCCTGTTCCCTCCACAGATCTCTTGCAAAGTTCAAGGATAAAACAGGCAGGTTTTTCAGAACACACCTTCCAGCTACTGGCACGCCTCTGCTGAACAGGCTCCTCTGAGCTATATCAATGCAAAAGCTGTGCTAGCTTTTTCACGGCACTTTACCCTTCCCAATGCTGCAGCAACTGGAGAGGCTCTTGCTGTGAACTAGGCAGTGGCAGAGCGGATGGGAGGACACTGACCCTCTGGGCAGCTGCACCAGCTTAATCTGATGGTGAATCTTGCAGGAAGCTGCAACTGGAAGTGCCACTGCAGCACCTATAGACACTACAACTGGCTTGAAAGAAACACAGGTTGTAACAGCGCCTGTGCTGAAGGGTGCATTTGGTCAATGCAGACAAATGTCCTCTGACACTGCAGACCACTGGGCAGCTGAACTGTTGCTTTGACCCTTGTGTTTCATATATCCCTTCTATGACTCAAGGATGATGACTGGGGCTTTAGAAAGGTCTTCCTAAAATGAATTAAGGGAAATTTTTCAGCTGCAGCTGTTTGGTTGCCTTTATACCACTTTGGCCTTCTAGATCAAGGGAGAATGGATAGAGTGGAGTTTAGGTCCCAATAATGTCAGCAATCCACAATGTTACAGTTTAGGAGTGCAATTCCCGTAGGCCTGTGTGAAACACTTACCAAATCATCATAATCCCTCTCCAGAAAACGACTTCTATTCTCAGAATGCACCTCATATGGGTTGTTTGGCTGATATCCTGGGTTCACATGGCCAGAAGTGGTCTGGACTCTGGGAAACATCATGGTCTGTCTACCATCAGAAGTACTTTTTGACTTTATCAGGCTCTTCTTCTCTGGATCTTTTGTGTGTGTGGCTCTTCAGAGGAAATGAAAGAACAAAGGAGGCTTTAAAAGACCTTTTAGTGTGCCTTATTTATTAAGTCCAAGTTATGGAATTGCCCACTCCCACCTTTGAATGCTCAGACCTGTTCTGAAACATGCAACAGATTTTTCTAGCATACCTATTGCAAAACCCCTGTTATCAATGATTGAGTACAGAGTTTGGCATCTCTTATCATAGATGTGGCTAAGCTACTAGAAAAAACAGAGGGGAACTTTGGCCTCTTTCAGTTAGTTCCTAGAGTGAAGGAGTTTCCTTAACCACCACTAGCTCTAACTGACTGTTCAGGAGAAGAAATGAGGGATTCATTAGGCTCAGTTAAGAAAAGTTGTCCTCATGCCTGCAGCCAAAGCTAGACACTCAAATGATGCATTTGAATTATCTGTGATCACAAGTCCATGCATCGCACGCATACTCAGCACCAGCTTGCGTAGCTGCTGGCGAGCTATGCCTGCTACAGGAGGTGTTGTAGGCGTCTTTACCTGGGCAGCGCTGAGAGCAAAGGCAGAGGAGCTGCTTGAGTGATTCTATATTTATTGTGTGGAGAGAAGTGAGGAGGTGCTACTGCAATTGGGAATTTGCCAGTACACCGGGAATAGCAAGCAGTAAAGAGATGCTTGCCTGGAAACGCCACTTGTATTGAACTGAAAGGGGCATGCCAGGCCTTGAGTTGAAGTTCTAGCAGGGAAAGCTGCATGGAGTCTGAATTTGGGGCACACAGCCTTCTGATATCGGCATCCTTCTTCAGTCTCATCCAGATGCCGTATCAGTAGTGACTAGGGCAGGATTAGGATTAATGGGTCAAGCGCGTATTTTTAAAGACTTGACTGAAGCTTTCATGGTCAGATTCATACAAGAGAATAAGTACTTCTAGGGAGAGCATGCAGGCAAAAATAAATTCTAATGGCTACATGACTTAAATGAACTTGGCATGCAACCACATTTGCAGCCCTGTCCCTCTAAATTTCTGCTTAGTTCTCTAGGAGCATGCAGCAATGCAACTTCTATTCAGTTGTCAGAAATCCTCTTACCTTACTGAAACAACAGAGACTGCTATCACTAAACAAAGGATAATTGCTCCAAACACTGTACCCACTATTATAAGGATGAGTTCACGATCTGGAAGACAAACAAACACAAAACAGCAATTGAAAACTCAGGGTAAGTATTGAAAACCAAGTTCTGATTTTATGATCTTATTATTAAAGACAGAAAGAAAAAGCGAGAGAGAATAAGAAAGACAGAAGATGTTATTCATTCCCATGCTTCTGGTGCTGTCTTAGTACAACTGTCTTTGGACACAGAAAGATGTAAATTAAGGAACTGATCTGCATCGAAAACCATCTCTTCTGGATGGCTATTTTGATACCAGCTCAAGTTCCTAATCCCATGCACTGAATGGCTTCACAGATAATTGTTCCAGTATAGCTGAGGGACAGAAATGACTGGGAGGGCATAGGGGTTGCTTAAACTAGTATTGCTGCTAAAATATGCAGTTAGGTGTCAAATAGGCTCTTCCCACATAAATTCTTGTACTTACCATTCTTGCAGTTCTCTCCAGAGTAGCCCACTGGACAACTACATGACAGAAAAAAAAGAAAAAAGAGGAAAAGAAAGAGGGAAGAAAGAAAAGAAAGATAACATCATTAAGCAGATGATGACAAAACAATTGTATATTTCCACCTTCTATCAGCAATTTCTCTGCAAAGTGTGTTCATTACAGGTTTCCTCTTTAACGCCATCTCAATATTGAACTGTTTCATTGTTAGAGTAAAATTATCTGAAGTTTTCAGAATGATTGGTGAGCTGGGCACTCAATGTTTCAGGTTCTTGGCCTGAAACGTGTCAAAAGGGCCTAATTTCTCCAAAGAACTAAGCCCTACACCTGTAAGCCACTTGGAATTTCTACCCACTGTCTTTTATCAAAAGCCTCAATATAAGGTCTATAAGGACTGGCAGCTCTTTACCTTCCTACCATACTAGTTTCTTATATTTAAAATATGACTTTATAGTAAGAAGTGTTCAATGTGTAGCAGCAGTAACTACAGAAAGAGCTGAGTTAACGGATACAAGGAGTAAGGTCCCCCTGCTTATCCACGGGAGCAGAGCACAACCAGTCACCTACTCAGCTTCACTAGCGAACAACACTGATCTGTTCTGATCTTGAGCTGACAGAAATACCCACAGAGGGAAAACCAAGATGAAATAACATAGGGTTTGAAAGTTGTCAGGAAACAGTTGTCCCCACTGATATCAGTGAAAACTTTCCAGGGATTTGAGGCAAGTCTTGCTCTAATGCTTGTTGCTTACTAAACGCTTCAGCATACCAGTTCCCATGGCTCAATTACTTTGAGGGAATAGTTACGTTTATGTGGGCAACCCACAAAATAAGCGTGAAGTAGTTTATCCTTTTCACTGACTCACAGATGATCTTGTATCTCCTTGACTTTCCTTTGAGGTATCATGAGTGCATACCAGTGGCTAATGCTAAGCAGTTAAAATGCCATAACTTGTTAAACCATGGGAGTTTGTCCACCTGCTAACCACCTTAGGCACCTCTCTGATTCACATAGCTGTTCTCTGCTGCAGGCTGTTCTTCTAGATTGAGGGTGACCCCATGTTAGATGTTCTTCTCTCCTATCTTTGCCAAGAACACAGGAACACAAGAAAAAGCTGAGTACTCACGATACACATTTTCCATTCTTATTTTCAAAGTTAGGCATGCATTTGCATGTTGGAATCCCATTATGTTTTACACAGTACTTGTTTTCTTTTGCAGAACAGTCTTCACTGCAATCTGTATTTTCAGAGGGAAAAAAATACAGTGTGCATTGAAAATAGCCCCCAAAATACCAACATTGGAGAAAATTCCACACCCTCTTTTTTTTTATTATATTGCACTGTAAACACACATAACTTTGTTTTGCTTCAAAGCACCAGAATAGCTTTTTTTTAGGGCTATACCTACGTAGAACAGAAACTGAAATGCAAAACCACAAAACTAAAAGTAAACACTCTTTGTGTAAACCATCTTTGTGTAAACTTCATCAGAATGGAAGTCTGGCAAGGCTGCATCTTACAGAGGCAAGCAATGACTTGTAGCTTGATCTCACACCAGATGATTTCTTTTGCAACTGATCTAAAATTGGATCGGATTTAGACAGGTTAAGGGCCACAAAGGCCTACACTGGATCACATCTCACTGGCCTTTATTGTAGCCAGCTTTCATGATTTTATCACGAGTGTTTGCAATATTTGTTGTTTTTCTTAAAATCTCATATCTTAGACATTTTTTTCTGTACTGTGAAAATTTTAGTTTTCATGAGAAGAAAATAAGGTACGTCTCAGGGCTGTGGAGGATAGTTAAAAGTATAAGCAGAGTACTCATTAAAAGATTCAAAACCAACAACCAAATCAAAACCCAACACTAATAGTTAATAAAGATTACATAAGTAGTTCTTCCTACAAAAAAAAACCCCTGTCTATAACAGAAGTAATGCAGTCCTAGAACTAACAACAAAAGACAGAGCTTTAACAGATTGTTGTAGTGCATCGTGAGACTTCCAGTTCGGTCAGTGTCCCCACAGCTGCCTCCAGGAGGCATGCTGAGTTTATTCTCAAAAATACATCCTATCAGAGAAGGCCGTGAATATAGGATTTAATTTGTTCCATCCTTTACCTGTTTAGGTTTCAATTCTTACCAAGAGTTTAATAATGCATTTAAAGACTTGCCTACTCACTGGTTTCAGTGATAATTTTTTCAGGCTTTACTAGTTTATTTTACTGGGATAGAATTCTGGATGTGTTTAAAGTAAAACCTGCAAATGTGTTTCTATGGCTTTCTTAATAAGACATATATTCCCTGATGTTTAGAGGTCGGCACATTTGCTGATCACCCTTTTCAAAAAGGGATTGAGACAGGGAATAACTAGGTCAGCCTTTCTGGGACAGATAAAGTAGCAAGGTTCTTACCTGAACAAGAACGATCATCCCATTCTGTCTTTGAGAAACCACTTTTGCATATGCATCTTGGAAACATATTCTCTTCGCAGTCTGTGGTTTGGGCATCACAATCAAAAGCAGCACAATAGGTTGTAGCTTTAAAAGAGAAAGAGTCAGGAAGCAAACTGAGTACTAATAATATTGTTTTATAGAAAGCAGTGCACTTGCTTAATTATTTAGTAATTCTCAAAAAAAACCCCTTGTAAGTTCTTTATTTTGGAACATAGATACTACAGGCATTTGGACCAATACTTTCTTTTCCCTTGATCTTTACTAGTTAAGGTCCTGCTTGATCCCATTTTCTGATCTTCTCTCAGTCTCCTACAATTGCTTCCAAGCCTTCCTGTCCCCCAGCACATGAAGAAGAAAACTCTACCCATAAGTTCATATTCTGAACACCAACTTTCTGACTCACCTTAGAAAAACTGTAGAAAAAAACCCCAGGACTATTCCCTTATTGTTTTCTAGAACTGAACAGTGAGGCCCAGATCCCATATGGTTCTACATGGATATAAATGTTTATGAGCATGCAGCTCATTTCATGAGCAATATTACTATACTGTTTGCCCAGTGCATTGCTCTTTAGATCCACGTCCCAGTGGTAGCAATGGTTTACAATGCTCAGTGGGTGGAATGCAGTGGAGAGATGTAATTGCACTGGTGCTTTGTGAGCTCTCAGGTTTTTTCTATTTCCCCCTCACGTTTAGGACTAGCACACAGGAAATGTCATGGCTGAGGTGGATATAGTCACCTTCAGAGATCAAACTCAGGCCACAAGCCATTAAATGGACTCCTTTAATTATTAGCTACGCCTTTTGTGAAAGCTGGTTTCAAAATAGGAGTATATTAAAAAAAAAGAGAGAGAAAAAAAATCCACATATTATTTACAGAGTCATTCTCCAAGTATTACACTCTCAGTAACACAAGACTTTATTGGTTTAGACCAATGAATCACTTAGCTCAGTAGCTAATCAGTGAGGCCTTATTTCAATTACCATGGTTAATTATGGAAGAAGAAGTCTGAAGAGAGTTTAATCCTATTTTGCCAGTAAAATACCAGCTTATTCTCAGAAGCACACTACATGGTTGTATATATTCTGTCCTGATTTTTCCAGCCACTTAACACCTAGCAGGTTAAAATTAACATGCCATTGCTTACTCGGGGATAAGTATTTTCTCTTCTTTACACAGGAAGTAGGAAGCCTTAATGAGACAAAAAAAGTCCGGTACTGAATGGTTGAGTCTTCAAAATTACTGAAGATTGAACATTCAGCTCCTTAAATTCAGCAAGACTTATGCTCTGATGGGCTTTGCTGCATACAGAAATGTTCTAACCAGTTTTGAAGATAGAAACCTCTGTTTCTACTGGTTATTTCCTTCTACAGAAGGGAATTACATACCATGGTACTGAGAGACATACGATGAGTTTGCCGTTGCGTTATTTATTGCGGAAGTAACTGTTTTACTGTTTACATCCGAGTTCTCCGCAAACAGGTTTATCACTGTTACCCTCATTGGAAAAGAAGCTCTGTCTTCTTTTTGAGGTCTGAAAAGTACAGATAACATCATTTTAAAGTCTCTTATAATCTATATGGATAGCAAGCTAGATGCAAAGACAAGAGAAGATTTCTGCCAAACCTCCCTCTCTCCCCTAGCTTCTTTCATCCCACAATGTAGGCAGTTGCTAGGACACCTGAAAATGAGTTCAAGTCTTGCTTAGGAACACATTAATGGCCATCTTTCCAGTAGATCTAGATGTAAATATGTAGCTGTTAAGCAAAGGCTGTTGGATTTTATGCTAACAACATCACTCCTTTGGGTGCTGTTCACATGTAACCGATATTTTTTTTACTGGGCTAACCTCAAGCCAGCTGCAGTGTGGAGGACCTCATCTGTTAGACCCTAACTTTTACATGCTTGCATCAGCCTGTGGTGTCATCCAGGCATGATGTGGAGAACTCATCCTGAAGCACAGTGAGGATAATTCAGGAAATGACCGCAATGAATTCAGAAAGGTCTGTTTGCAATGTGAGGTATCTATGCTAACCACATGCTAGCTGGGTTGGGTTCAGCTGCAGAGCAGTCTCCCTGAAGTGGAGAACAGCAGCGACTACCCTGTTCTTCAGCTGAACTGCGTGCTGCTGAGATATTCACACAAATACCTTTAAGTGTTAGATTGCTGTAGTGCCTTAAAATGTTACTGTGCCCCGTGTGTCTGTCACAACCACTCTGCTAAAGTTACTGCCCTCACAACTCTTCTAGAACAACAGTCTGCTTAACTGCTTAATCCATGGGGTTTGCTGAAAGGGTTTACACTGCTGTGTATGCTAGCATGACAGGTTTTGCTTGATGTGGGTTAGGGAGCACTCATAGAGAAGCTGGCAAAGCTCTGGGGACAGTCACCTGTAACAGATGGGGATGGGAAGAGAGGGACATCTTACAGTGTCCGTCTAGATCAGCAGAGGACCTATGCCCACAGCTACAGTCACCACAGCCCATTCAATAACATCTTTGCTCAGCCTGCCACCAGGAGACACCAGCAAGCGCACAGTGAGATGCAGTGGGCTTCTGCAATGAGGGTTTTTCTTAAATTAAACTGGGATTCCAAGTTGGACCTTTTCATAGCAACCTCAGAGTTAACTGTTACAATTTCAGAATCAGGTGGGATATCACAGGAGCTGCTATTTATAGCACAGTGCTATATCCTACACGGTGCTGAAAGTGGGAGATCCACTGCAGAGTTGTCTCAGCCAGCCCACTTCACAGACATATTGGAAATCCATGGGATAAAAATGGGGACAGCATCCCAGAAACTTTTAAAATACAAAAAGAATGCCCTTATTTAACAGGAGGCATACTGAACTGAACTCATCCCATATCCTTTCTTGAACTGAGTACTCCATGGGAAACAGATTTAAATGACGTGTGTGGGAGGCATGCACTGTGCAAAAACCAAACTCGCAGACTTACTGAATTTCCACAATGACCGTCTGTCCAAAGTCTGTGCGATTGATGAAGGCAGCCTTGAACTGTAAAACATAAATGAATTGGAGTAAAAGGCAAGCAGAAACATAGACCAAAATCGCACGAAGCACTGAGGTGTCATTCTATAAATAATAGAATGCTCAAAATGTGCAATATCCGTTTCACTAACAGCATTAAAATACTCATAAGCTTATGGAAAAGGTTTATTATTAGGTATTTAGACACAGCTGGATAGCCATTCTGAAAAGTTTATGCTGTGTGAAAATGAGAGCTTTTTTTTTTTAAAAAAAAAAAAATATTTGTTTTTACCCATACAACTGAGTATTACTGAGCCCTCAGCAAACAGCAGAGATCAGAAAATAAATGGTTTGAAAAACGTCACTCAGCTACATGGTTTCTGGAGAGGGAATTGTGAAAGATAAAGCGCAAAAATAGAAGTAGCACTAAAAATGCAGATATTGCTTGTTTCAGGTACATCACTGCAGCAAGAGCCATGCATGTACTCATCTGAGGGCAAAATTCAAGTCTTTTATGAAGTAGTCTAAACTAATGTGATGCATTCTTTGAAAGAAGTAGATTTCTCAAGTGAAACTACCCTAGGCACCACATTAAAGGCAGTGTGTATCCCCTCTATCTGCCTGGCATTCAGGAAAGCATTAAATATACCAAAAAGGTTTAAGGCAACATCACTCACAAAATCTGTTATATTCTGGAACACCTCTTCATACTGCATGGAATTTACATTTTGAACACTGTTACTGTAAGATTCTGTCAGTATAATGACCCCTGGGAATACTTGCGCTGAAATGAGAACAGAGAATATTAATTAATTAGAGAGCATTCATTTAAGTCAGGTTTCACCTTAGAGTTCTCTAGTCTTCCGAGATGGGGAAATACAATGCAGAAATCAATCGGTGCTATTTTTCATGTACTGGAGGAATCAGTAAGGGACAAATGTTTGCTCAGTCATTTCAGCCACAGTGAGGGACGTACTCTGGCTACCTGGGAAGCAGGCAGGATCCTAGGCTCAACCAAACCAGCAAGACTATGAAATCAAATAATGTTAAACCATAAGCATGACCTGAAGTTCACAAAAGATTCCATATGAGGTGTTACAGCATTTAGTGACAAAATACTTTTATTAAGGACTTCAAATTTGCAGTCGCAGCCACTAAGCAGCTAACATGGTTCACCATATCTGAGAGAGTGATTCACTATCTACCTGCTTCTTTAGGCTCACAAGTAAATTTGAGAATCTTGCCTGCTGGCACTTAAATAAGAAGCCCCATTTGCTCACATGCTTGGCTGTTAGCAGCATCTCAGAGATGCACTTCAACAGGACTGTGATGAGCGTTTAGCAATAGCGAAAATCAAGCTGGTTGTTCAGAGGTCATCATGGGTTTGGGCCTTTTTAAATCCTGGCCGTTAATATTGACGTCAGGTTTACACTTGCATTATTTCCTGCTTTTCAGTCATTTTAATCTCTAGCAGCGCTGACAGAACTCACCTTCGGCTGTTACAGGTTTGTGACATAACAATCTAGGTCATTGTAGCAGTGGCTGTCAGCAAAACAAGGCATTACTCAGCAGTCATTTTCCCAGACTGATGTCTGGGAAATGTTTTCAGTTATAAGATGAGAACTAGGGATATGGGAAGAAAAATTCACCCGAGCAGTTATCCGTGGTGTAACTAAAAATATAGATTGCCCTTCTGTAACTCACCATTGTGGCAAGATTTGTTCCTATAGAAGAATCCATATTGGCATAGGCAGGTAGAAATGGTATGTAAAGCAACACATTTAGCCAAATGTGTTCCACAAGGATCTGGGTTGCACAAGTCACCTGAAACAAAGATGAAAGATATTGACATCAGGATTTCTATGAAATTGCAATAGCCGGTTCGTATATGAAGTAGTTAATACATTAAATAGTTCATCTATACTTTTACTAAAGGAAATTACCAGGTATGTTTTATAGAGTATAGATGCAATTAAAGAGCACATGGCTATGTCTTGCATGCTTAAGGTCTGATAGTAACTGTTTTCCCTACACAATCCAGCAGGATATTACAGTGAGGACACAGAGCAAGGCTGAAATTCATTATCTGTCGTACTGAGCATTCACAATCTAACTCTACTTAATAAAGCTAAAACCAAAATAAATAAAAAAAAAGGAATTTGTTGCTGCTAAGGAATTTGTGGTAGGGCTCTTACAGCTGTCACCATAATACGACTAACTATATTAACTGGCCACTATATCATACTTTTATAGCAGCAAAACTTTGTGGATTTGTGCTGACTGCTGCCTTCTACTTACTTGCTGGAGTTGTTGCTGAAGATGATGTTATGTTTATTGCTGGAAAAGGGAAAATAACTTAATATGTCAGCCCTGTTAGTGACTTGATTACATTAAGGCCATCAAAGGCGGCGTGGTACGATGCCTCAAAACCTTTCCCAGTTCTGCTTCTACCTTGCCCTGTACTCTAGCCAGTGCCTTGCCCTTATCCTGCAATCTGTTGCTCAGTGTGATTTACCTTGCATGCCTGCCTGTGATACCACTTCTCTAGCAACCTCTCTCTCCACTTAATTTTCTCTCTCTCTGCAAATTTTCTCTGTCTGAAAGCTTTGCAGGCTCCCTCTTCCCCAAGTGCCAAGCTTGTCCTTGCTACCCTAAGACCAGGGCAGGGTTCTTATTTCCAATCTGAACTACAGTTTTTCAGTGTATCCAAAGCATCTTGTGGTTTATGCCTCTGTCCTGAGTGAACCCAGGTCGTCTTCAACTCCAACATGTTTAAACACTTGAAAGCCTAGTAGCACTACAGGAAAACTTAATCCTTCCTTGAAAATCATCTTGTGAGAGGCTAGCCTGGAAACATGCAGAGCAATAAGGAGAAAACTCTAAGAAAGATGTGATAGCAAATCCACCAGAAGAAAGAAATTTAGGGAGCAGTGGGACATTAGACTGATCTCAAATATATGTTGAATTGAATTTTTATAGGGTATGCTTTTTGCTTAAAATAGTCACAGTTATACTGTCTCTAAGTAATTATATATTGTGTAAGGATTTAAAAGTATGTATTTCAAATCTAGACATAATTAATTAGTTTATAAGTAATTAAAAACTTATATTTAGGTATAGGTTATATATAGAATGGTAACTATAGTTCTCTTCCAAGTCACCAAATTCTGCTTTTCACCCTGTCTGATTTCTTTCACTCAACTCCATAGGTACATCCTCATCGATGAGTTAGAGATTTTCTGTGCAATGGGGAAAAACAGAGTAACTTTCTTTCATGCCTCAAAAAGAGGAAAGGAAAACACTTAATGAAGTTTCATTGGCTAGAGGGCTTGTCTCCAGATACTGTGTTTTCAGAGGTACTACTGAAGACAAATTCTTTTTCTGGAGGCAGAGATCATGAGCTGAAAGCAACGCTTGTGAAATCGTACCCAACACTTTCCCATTGCAGCAAAGGCCAGCAGGGAAGAGCGGAGGCAAGACACAGCACTGACAGGGGGCTCTGTATCCCCAGGAACATCCCACTGGGATGGAGGTTTGGCACGGCATGGAGGATTCATGGGAGGGACCACTCCATGGCCCTCAGCCACTGCCCTTGGCACTCAGTCCATACTGGTGTGTGCTCTGGCTCCCTCCTGCCCATGCTTCAGGCAGGCACAGGAACAATTCCTCCAGAAACATGGGCACCTGGTCTGCAGGAATCCTCTTGCACCTGGGACTGGTGCTGGAGACAAAGGCACCAAGCAGGAAAAAAAAAGTAGCCTCTTCAAATCATCCCCAACCCTTTCAACTTGCAGGAAAGGTCAGGAGGGAAAGAGGGAACAGTGGAGAAGATTCACAGAGGAAATTGTGAAGCAGCAACTATTCCTGCATGGCAAGGACATGTGAAATAGATGTAGGACTTGGGATGTGTGTTCACGGAGGCAAAGGAACCAAGCAGGAGGGGACAAGATTGCTGAAATCACCTCCAACACATTCCCCTTGCAGTGAAGACCAGCAGAGTCAAAGGAGGAAAGCAGAAAATGAGAAGCACACTTGATCTGGGGGTACGTGACTTCCCCAGGAGAGGGACTTGGGAAAACGCAGGCAGGGGAACTCATCCCTGCCTGTCAGGACTGCAGACCTTCCTGAGACTGAGTTACTGCAACTTATAAATGGAGGCCTGAGGGCCATTTGCTCCTTACCTGTAGTTGGTTTAACTGCAGTTGTTGAAGGTGGGGTAGAAGTTGTTTCAGTGGCATTTCCTAAGGAAGGGAAAAGAAGAGAGATGGTAGCACTGCTTAGCGTTGTGTGGAGGAAAAATCCTGGGGTACTCTGTGTGTGCAGGACAGCCTCTGAGCAGGTAAGTGGGGGACCTGCATCTGTGGCGCTGAGCCGCCACAGCTCTGGACAGTCTTACCCTGCCTTTGGACCATCCCTGGCTGTGAGGCTTGTGTAGTCTGAGATGTCCATGGCCCCTTCTCCCCCAGATTCCAGGCCTTCAGACTATGCCCCACATACACATGGGCAGTGTATTGTCCCCAGCTCAGCAGCGCTCACTGGCCACGGCCAGCTCAGCCACGTGCACATGTGGGACTCCTTCCTGGAAAGCTCCCTTTGCCTGCCCGGGCAGCACCACACCGCCAGGACCTCCTGCCAGAGCAGATTGAGGGGTGCCATCAGACTGCATACAGCCCGCACACCCTGCGCTCCCCCATAGTCGCCTTCT
>WHYT01015787.1:0-21150 GCA_009806455.1 Tetrax tetrax
GGAGGGAAGGGAAGGGAAGGATGGAAGGATGGCGGCCATGTGGGCTCGGCGACACGTAACCCATCAGGCCACGCCCCCGCACCGCGAAGGGGCGGGGCCTCCTGGCTCACCCCCAGCTGCGTGGGCAGCGGGCTCCTCGCCGCGCTTGGGGGCGGGGCCAAGGCGTGACGCCACACAAGGCCGGCCAATGGGAGCGCCGCGCGGCGCGCTGGGCAGGGCCACTATTGGCGGGCGGTGATGTCAGGGCGGCCCGCAGCGGGTCCGGCGCAGCGCGGCGGGGCAGAGCGGAGCGGAGCGGGCAGCGCCGCGGGTGCGCAGCGGTGAGGTCCCCGCCGCACCGGGCGGGCGGGCGGTGGTCGCGGCGGCACCGTGAGGGTCCGGGGCCTCAGCAGGGACAGCGCGGGGCCGCGGCAGCCCCGTGGCCGCAGGGAAGGGACCGGTTGGTCCGGCTCCCGCTCGGGGCAGCGCTTCCCCGCCGCCGCTGTCCCCGCCGGCGGGGCTGGGCCTCGGCCGGGGCCTTTCTGGATGCGGTGGTTTGCGGGGCTCCGCGGCACCCGGAGAGGGGACAGAGCCGCGGGCCGCGCTCCGTCCTCAGGCCTCCTCCGGGGGGCAGCGCCGGCTGCCGCGGCTGTGCCCGGCGGCTCCGTGCGGGGCTTTGGCCCCCGGGCAGGGTACCCGTGTCCGGCGGCTCGGGGGTCCCCCCTGGGCGCTGCTGGGGCAGGGGGAGCAGAGAGCGGCTCTTCCCCCCGGTCCCCTGGCACAGCCGCCCTGAGGCGTGCGAAGGGTTGTGAAAGGAGTAAAGAGTCAGGGGGAGAGCGCAGCCCTCAGCGTACGCCGGATGAATGCGCCGTTATGCTGCCTGCCACGAAACCCAACAGAATGTCTTTTTTCCTCCCGTGTATTTCAGGTGAAAGACGGGCTCTCGGAGAGTGACATTAAATCTGAGGCTGTCCGAATGCCAGCTCCCGCCCTGCAGCCTGCTCAGCTCAGCGAGTAACCTTAACTGGGAACTTGCTGTTGCCTTAAATAAGAATTCTTGTTGCCTTGTGCTGTAAGGCGAGAAATTCTTCTGGAGGA
The DNA here is from genome assembly GCA_009806455.1 of Tetrax tetrax. NCBI lineage: Eukaryota > Metazoa > Chordata > Aves > Otidiformes > Otididae > Tetrax > Tetrax tetrax. Next base: position 1,078 of record WHYT01015787.1, read on the forward strand.
GGAGGACGTCAGTGACACTTGGAGGTTGCTGGTATCGCTGTTCGTTTTGGCAGAGGGCACAAACCAGGCTGATACTGAGCAAAAGCCCCCCAGGAGCCTTCAGACTCAAATTCTGCAGAGGGACAGAGGGGTGCTGCTGGAGAAAGCGACAAAGCCCTGGTAGTAAGAAGAGCTTTTCTGGATTGTTTAATCTCTAAAAGCCAGTCCCTCTTGCGTCTATACTCTGCTTCCTCATCCCTTTAAGCTTCTGTGTTATTCAGTTGTCTTCGTCTGTTTTTCTCTCTGCCTTGTGTGCCCCATCCCAGCAGTCGTGCTGCTGGAAGAAGACCTGGAGAAAGATGCACTAAAGTGTCATACATCAACGAAGAAAAGATTGGATCCTGTCCTGGTGGCTGCTGCACCACACGGTGCTGGAGCGGAGGAGCACTAGAGTGAATCTGCTGTAGTTCCTGGTTCCTGCAGTGTTCCCTGCTACCTCAGTGGTTGGTGTCCTCCGTTCCTGGACTTTGCTTGATGGGGATCTCTGCTGCAGGAGCAGGCTCTGCACTCAAAGGCAGGCGAGCAGGGATAGGAGAGGTCGCCTCTAGATGCTGGAAAGGCCATTTGTGTAAGCTCCTGGCAGAAGATCTCTTCTGGAACAGCTGCTGGCTGTAGGCCCATCAAGCGAAGGGTCAGGATAGCCTCTCTGCAGCATGTCTTCCAAGCCAGAGCAGAAGGAGACCCACCAGGCCAACGGGGCTGTGCTGCCCATTGTGCCCGTGAACTGTCTCACCAGTCCGGACCGGGGGCAGCTGGTGGAACCCTCAGATTTCCTGGGACCTGATGGTAATGGGGTAGAAGTGGTGATGTTGGAGTCCCGTGCCAATGCTAAAGGGGTGCGAGAAGAAGATGCCTTGCTGGAAAACGGCAGCCAGAGCAATGAAAGTGATGACACCAGCACGGACCGAGGTCCTGAGCCAGCCTCACCCCTCAAGGAGACCTCCTTTTCCATCGGGCTGCAAGTCCTCTTTCCGTTCCTCCTGGCAGGCTTTGGGACGGTTGCTGCTGGAATGGTGCTGGACATTGTGCAGGTAGGACTGATACTTCCCTGGCATGGCACTGGGTTCTGAATCCTGTTTCTGTAGACCGTGGCTTGGTCCTGAGCTAGGAGAGACTCAATCACCAAGGCTTGTTCAGCAGATAGCAACTGTGAGGGGGGGAGACCTGCTACCTTGCATGCTGGTTGGGGTAGAGGGAGACAGGAGGAGACCTCGGTGATGTCTGGAGCGAGGGGAGGAGAGGCTGCAGGTGTCCCTGCACTGCAGCTGCCCTGCTTTGGCTCGGAGGAGGAGGTTGCCGCTGGCAGCCGAAGCACCTGCCTGGGAACTGGAACTGAGACCGCTCTGTGCGTTACAGCTTGAAATAAAGTGCTCCCCTGATGGTGGCTGTAGGCATCCCAGTCACCAGCTCTGCGGGTCCTGTGTCCCTTTGCCATCTTTGGTGTTTGCTGCGCTGTTGTGGCACTCCAGGCTCGTACCAGCCAGGTTCACAGTTTGCCTGTTGTTGTGTGCGGGACGCTTGCGTGGTGGCTCGCTCCGGAGGTGGAAGGCTAGCTGAGTGGCCCTTACACTGCCTTCTCGCGCTCTGGAAGTGGCCAGGGGTGGCTGAGCTAACAGGAAAGTTCCTCCTGGGCAACGTGTGAAGGTAGTCCTTAGGAAAGGCCAGCCAGAGAGCTGGCTGTTACCTCTGGACAAAAACTTGATGTGTTATCAGACTTGATATCTGTTGGGTCTTTTGTAGCAGGTGACGCTGTGGGAACCCAGCAGCCGTGCAGCTTGTTCAGGTTTTTACGTGGGAAATGTGACTGCACGGCCCGTGGCTCCTGCACTGGTCAGTCTAGTGTGGGTTCTCCAAGCGTGTGTCTCCCTAGCAGCTGATCAGCCGCTTAACTTCCTCTCCTTTGCTCTGAAGGATGGGCTGTGCAGAGTTGTCTTGATGCCCAGCCCACAATGGTGAGTAAGGCACAAAACTCAATCGTCCATGCAGCAGAGGTTTATGAAACTATTTGGATGGAAGAAGCAGCCATTTTGGAGCTGTGGTCAACCAAAAATGCTCTACTTGAAGCTCCTCTGTTTGCTTAAGTGGGCTACACAAGCCCTTGCAGTGTTGGCATAGAAAGACTGGAATGTCAGTGCTTATCTGTATTGGTGGCAGCTACACTCATCTCCATCCGAGCTGTGTGCCAGCAGAGCTCTGGTCAGGCATTTTTTGTATTTGTGGGTGGTCAAGCAGATGCTTCTCTTGCTTCCTTGCCCCTAATGGCTATTTCCCTGCGAGCCTTTGCATGCTGCTCATCCTTAACGGTTTCTCTCGGTGCAGCCTGGTGAGAGAGCCGTGAAGTGACTCAAAACAGGAAAGGCTGGCTGTGCTAAATTAATCCGGGACACGTTTACTGGAATTATTTTCTTAAAAAGAAAAGTATGTTGCAAGGTCTGTGTAAACTCATGCGTGGCTTTTCTGGCAATTTCCCAGAGCCGGTGATTTAAACTCAGCCTAAAGTCCTTCCTGGAGAAGGAGCAGCCTCGCTGGACGGGGGGAGATCCTGCTGTGTTCTCCTGCCTTTTATTTTATGGCCATTAGAAATAAAGCTCCGTAATTCCTCGGTCCCACAGCAGCTCAGCACGTGGCTGTGCAGCTTGTCCTGCCAACTCCTCTAACTCCCTTTAGCCTTGGGATTAATGGGCATCGAAATGCCATAGGGTGGAGAAGGGGGATGGGAAGCCTGTGGCTTCGCCTTGCTGGCCTGTAGAGTCTGGGGAGCTGATCTTGATAACTGGCTTCCCAGAGCCTCAAAGCCTTGGATGAAAGGAGGGAAGCGTGTGGAGAGGGTAGCTGGCGCACTGGAGCGGACTGGAGTCCCGTTGCCTCAGACGCAGCCGTGGTTTGCGAGGCGTGAAGGGCTCCATACACTCCATTTCCTCCGTTTTGGATAAACGGACTAATCAGCCGGTTGTAATTGGCCTCCCCACTGTGAAAACAAGCAGCCCTGGCCCCTGGCCATGTTGTCCCATTAATATGTCCCTATGAATTTGCCTCTGCTCCCTTTGGGATCGCTGTCACCTTTGGGCCAGGTGACACGTGAGCCTACCAGCTGCTTTTGTGTACAGGAGAGGCCTGTGGGCACAGTCCCCTCGCCCAGCAGAGCCCCGATGGTTGTTTTCCAGACTTGTCTGTTCCTTGGAGATTCTTTGGATGGGATGAACGGTATTTTGTACAGAGGAGGGAGTCTCCTCATTTCCTCTGCCTGATCACCTCTGGAGTTAGCATGCCTCTGGGGTGGGTCTTAACCAGGGCCGGCGGGGAGTGCCAGCCCTGGAGCTGTAGCTCTCCTCTTAGGGCTGATTGTTCCTTGACATTTTGGAAGGAGAGCAAAGCAGCCACACCAAGGAAGTCGTAGCTCCAACCTGCAGCACGTCCCTCCCCTCTGAGCTGTCATGAATCACCGTGCCGCTGAGATCTGAGCAAAACCACGCTGTTACTCATTGGTCTTGTAAACCGTAAGTTCACACATGGTGACTAAAAATGACAGCAGCTGAGAAGCAGCTGTTGTGTGGAAATGTCTGTTGTCTGCAGGTGCAAAGCTTCTGAAAGGCAGCGAGCCTGCAGGAAGCTGCAAAACACCACCTGGGGTTTGATGTTGCTTCCAGAACCTCTGGCAGATCTGGGTCCGATCTCAGCCCTCCAGTGCTGCACGGGCGAGACCGGGGTCTGGTGGCTCTGGTCCGGGGCAGATTTGTGTTCAAAGGGACCACAGGCTCAGCAGAAAATGGAGCTGAAATAAGTGAAACCCAGATTGCTTACAGTCCCTCTGCTCCCTTCCCCAGAGGGCAGGGAGGAGGTGCTGCAGATGAAGTGCCTCTCCCTGTAATTCTCTTCCACGGCTCTGCCGAAAGCCGGCCGAGAGCCCCCTTGCTCCCCAGTGCAGTGTGTTCCCCTTTCCCTGGAGCAGACTGGGCGGCCTTGGAGGATCCCGTGTGCTGTGTCAGCCTCCCTCCTCGCCCCTGAAAACAGCTTGTTTCTGTGCTTCTCCCAGGAGCTGTTACAGGGGGAAGGGGATTTTAACAGCTCGATGTCCTGAATTTAAATTCATATTTTCTCTTCTCTTTCCCGTTTTTGTCTTTCCCAAACAGGCTGGCTCTGGTTCTCCCTTGGAGCCCACATGTCTCTGCAGGGACCTTTGTTCTCTGCAGGAGCCAGGAGGACTTTGAGATGTACTAAATGCCCATGGACCAGTCTTGTATAACATCTTATATTAAGTTGGCAAGAGCCCATGGGTCCTGCTCTTTGCAGTGAGGAAGCTGCTGATGTCTGCAGAAATCTCCTTGTTTTCTTTCCCTGAAGATGGCTTTTATTCCTTTCTCCAGGAACACCCCTGTCTTGCTCAGGGAGCTGCTTTAGCAGCGGCTTCTGGCACCAGCTTGCAGCACAGCCTCCTTTGAAGGTTAATTTTCAAATCCAGGGTTGGGACGAGGTGAGGGAGGGCTGCAAACTGGCGCTAGCTGTTGCCTGGTCCTGCCTCCATGATCTCTGGAGGCAGAAAGAGCCAGGAAACTTTTGCACAGCGCTTCCAGCCTGCGATCTGACTAATGACAATGTTCCTTTCATTACATGATTCTGGTGACACCCAGCTCGTCCTGCTGGGAAGCGGGAGCGTGTTGCGTGCTGATTGAATTCTGGATCCTGCTGAGGGAAGTTGTAGCAAAGGATTGGCTGGTACGAGAAGCGGCAGAATAATCATAATACCTGCCTAAAAATAGACTGAGGAGAGCCGAGCTCGCCTGTTCCTGGCTGTGACCTTAAAGGAAGCACAGCCTGATACGCTGCTGCGTCAGATGAAGTGTTTCAGGCTGATCCTCCCTTCTGCCCTGCTCAGCAGTGAGCAAGAACTCAAACGTTCGCTGGAGAGAACGGTTAGCTTGTCTGAACCAAGCTGTCACAAACATTAAGGGGATTTTTATTGACTGGAAAACAGTTTTTCCCTTTGAGGAACAATGGTCCTAGTTCATCCATCTCAAGCGCTTCCCTGCCTCCTGGGATCCCAGTTTTCTCTCAAATGGTTTTTCAAGGGAGCGTAGCATGAATGTGGTATTGGAAAGGACCTAGCAGCAAACTGGAATTTGTTGGCTTAGTGGTGAAGGCAAGCAGCACAAAGGCTGGAAAAATAAACAAAAATAACTGAAGTCCTTCCCCACAGGAAGGTATTAGTCATGCAGGTAGAGCGGGTTGTATTTGCCGTAAGCTGTTGGCTGATAGTGCTCCTGTCCTCGAAAGAAACGCGTGTCCCGTTCCTAGTTACCCCGACGGTCTGGCACTCAAAGGAGGGCACGGGGAGAGGTGCAGCCCGCTGCAGGTAACGTTTGCAGGGAGAAAGCTGTGAGAGATGTGACTGTTAACGTGCTCCGTGCAGCCGCCAGCAACTGAGAGCGCGATTCCAGCCGTGCTCGGCGTCCTTTAAGGAGCGTGGCGGTCAGGGAAGCAGGAGTTATTTTGGACACAGGGCCTGCTTGCAAAACACTCATGAAAATAAAGAATCGGGCAATGAGGTTTGTGTAGCTTGCAGGGTTTTTTTTTAAACACCGCTGTGAGGTTTTTTGGGGGTGATTTTGTATTTTCATGGAAGCCTGCAATTACTCTTCGTTTTTTTTCCTAAATAACTGTGGCTGCTGCTTCTGCCTCGTGCCCAGGGGAGCTGACTTGGCTGTAGAGCCGGAGCAGTTCGTAACTACCTGAGTACTGGAGGTGCCAGGCGAGGGGGCACGCACCTCCTCAGTGAGGTGGGTGCAACATCAGGCTGCTTTTGGAGCTGGCAGGATTAGGAAGCAGCAGTGCCTTGCTCCAAAATGTGTTTGTAAGACACACATGAGGCTCTCAGCTGAGACTGGCGGAACTTCAGTACTTTATTCTAGCGAAAACTGCAAGTATTGGGCAAAGTCTCTTCATCTTTCCCTGTTTTGGCCTCTGTGTGCGTAAGCGTTTTGTCAGTGGTTAATCTGTGGGGGATTTTAAACTGAAAGTTGCAGGCTGAGATCCGGTTTTTAAGCTCAGCGGGAACGTGTGGTCACTACTGCACAAATGTCAAAAACAGTAAAATCCCTGCAAAGTTCAAAGAGTGGCACCAGAAGGGGAACTGGGCTGCCCTCAGGGCCACGCAGAGGCAGTGCCAGGTTGCAAAGGTGGGTGAGTGACGCTCAGTCCAGAGCAAAGGTTTCTAACAGCCGTGATTATTTGTAATGGTCTTTTTTCCTTTTAATTTTGCAGCACTGGGATGTCTTCAAATACGTGACTGAGGTGTTTATCTTAGTACCTGCGTTACTGGGCCTGAAGGGGAACTTAGAGATGACTCTGGCGTCTCGCCTGTCGACAGCTGTGAGTATCCAGGGAGGCCAGGGAGGGAGCGGGATACCTGGTGCGGGAAGGCGTGTGTGTGTGGGGTGGCTGGGCAGACAAAAATCTCTCGGTCAGTGACCACAGAAACCAGAGCCTGGAGTTTAGAACGCTGGGAAGGTGTCTTCATCCCACTGAACTGATCAGATTTGAAGGCTTAATAGTCCTTAAGCTGTGATGACGGTTCACTTCCTTGTCACGGCTGCTTGTGGGCCTGAGGCATTGTGCGTGGGCTGGCTTTGGCAGTTTAGTGTCTGGAGTGCTTGAATCCGGTTTTCTTCATGAGGAAGCTGAGTGCAGGCATGTTCATCAAAGGAGGGTAAAACAAGCCAGGTTCAGGAGGGCTGGGAGATGAGAGAGCCCGGAGACAATTGTACGGCAAGGGCTGAAATGGAGGGGACCTCGCAGGGAGAGCTCGCAGGTGGATTGACAGCCTCTTGAAGTTGATGGAGAGGCATGGCTGGGTATTCCTCTTGCTGGAATTCAGTCCAATTCCTGGGAAACAGTGGGCTCCCTGTGAGAGCCGGAGGCAGGCTCCTCAGAATACTGTGTTAGTCCAGCTGTAAATGAATTGCTTTGTGTTTAAATGTTTCTGTAACACGGTAGTCTGTCTCTGTAGCTGCGCGGCGCTGGAGAGAGACTGGCGTGCTCTCCCAACAAGGACAATCATACTCCTTCCTTCTGCAAAGCATCTTCTGCTTGAGCATGACAGCAAGTGACTGCCCGATGTTTCTGTGTTTCCCGTGACAAGAGTACATATAGTTTTGAATCTTACAGCTGCAAGGTGTTAGCTGCCTGCTGCCAAGCGTTTAACTCTGCTGGCTCTGTGCTGTGAATTGCTAGAAGAGAGCCTTCGCAGCAAGCAGCATGGTCCTGGCCGTGACAGCGCAGAGGAGCTGACCTGCCTTGGCCCGACAGCTCGCTGAGATGTAGGGATGAAGAGCTGTCTGCCTGGCTGGTAGCAGAGAGCTGCTTCTTGGCATGCTCCCTTCCTCTCAGCCTTCCAATTACTGGTTGCTGCAGGAGGAAGCAGCCGAGCGTGCTGAAAATGTCTCAGTATATCTGCTCTCCAGGTGTCCTCTCCTTCTCCCATCTTGAGCAATGGGATGATGCCAGCTGTGACTCTTTGCTTTTCAGTAGCTTCTTGTTGGCCTCTGAGGCCTGAGGTTTCTGCTGTGCTCCTGGATGGCGGCAGAACCAATGTTTTGAGCTGCTCATCCAGTCTTTGTCACCTGCAGCCCCCCATGTTCCTCGTGCAGTGGCTCCCTATGTGTATCCTAAGGGATGCTGTTCTAATCCACTGAGCCAGTGGCACACGGGCATCCTATTCTGAAGAGTCTGGGCTTGTCCCTGCAGTCCCTGGGGAGCAGGAGGTCAAACAGCATTGCCCTGGACCGGCCCCCCGCTTGGCCTCCGCACCCCCAGGCCCTGCCTGCTGATTCCTGCCAGCTGTGGGACCACCTCCTTCGTGGATCCAGCCCTCCTCAGCTTTGTTCTCTGAAGGAGCGGGGTGCTGAGCTGCCTGGGGCATGGCCGTGCCAGCATTACCTGGCAAAAGCTGGGCTGTGGCTGCTGCCCCTCGGTGCCGGTCTCCTCTCCCCAGGCGCTGCTGGGGAGGACAAAGCTGCCGGGAGGCTTCGTGCTGCCCCTGGCCCAGCTGTGCTCCGGTGCCAGGGCTTGCAGGGACAGGGGCTGAGCGCTGCAGCTTGTGTGGCAGGCTGAGCTTTGTTTGCCCCTTCGTTCTGGGAAACAAATCCCTTTGTTTTATTCGTTCTCTGTTGTTCGTATCGTGTCAGGATCCTTGCTGTCGCAGACGCCGGCCATTCTCCCTCTTGGCTTTGGCCAGCTTGCATTTTCTGAGCATGGGCTTATCAGGGTGAGCGCTTGGCTCTCCTGGGACAAAGGCAGTACTTTCGTGGCCTCCTTTTTCTCCATCCTCTTCCCTTCTGGGACTGGCATGGAGCAACGTTGAAATGAGACTGTGCAGAAAGTCACAGACATGCAAAACTTTCCCTTATCTTCTCTGGTGGCTGGAGCAGGGTCACGAGAAAACTGGCGCAGAGAGCACGGGTCTGGCTCGCCTGCCCGCAGTGCCGAGCGGCTGCTGCCCTTGCACCGGCCTGGTCTCCTGGTGCCTGCTCTTGCCTGTGAGCTGATGGCTGTAGGGTGGCGTTAGCCTCATGGGCTTTGTCCTCTGCTTTTTTTTTTTTTTTTTTCCCCTGTCAGGAAAGAAGGCTGTGCTACCTCAATGTGAATCCCCTAGCCTTGCACTCTACCTCCTTGTGTCTTTGCATGGTGGGGTAAGACAACCTCCTGGGCTTTCTTTTTTTTCTTTTCCTTGCCCTACTCTTCTCTCAGCGTGGGGGACCCATGTGCAGGCGTGCAGAGGGAGCTCCCCTCTGACCAGGGCTTCGCGGTGTGGGGCTCGTGCTCTCTCCGCAGGAAAGCAGCCTGGAGTGGTTTCTCAGACTGTGAGTTTCTAATTAGTACTGCATTAAGGCACCTCAGAAATTCCTTTCACAATTAAGAAGCAAAACTCTCCCATTAGTTAAAGGATTAGAATCCTGTTGCCAGTGACTACAGCTAGGTTATGTTAATCCTAACCTAATTGCCATGTGGCTGGAATTTTAAGGTCAGGCTTCATATGGAGCTCAAATTCCTGTGCTGGATGTGCTCAGTGCTTCTCTAGTCAACTTTTTGTTGGTTTTCCCCCATTCCTTCCTCCTCTCTGCTAAACTGACCAGAATAATTCACCCCAGAGATGGGTGCATCCCAGTGCTGGCTGAAAAGAGCTGGCAGTTCTCTCAAGCGCGTGCGGTAAGGAGAGCAGAAGGATTCGCTGATCACAGACTCCTTGTTTTTCTGACGAGACCAGCAAGGAAACCTGAGAGGAAGAAATTGCTGCTGTATTGTTGTGCAGAAGTTAGAGTTTGATGCTGTCAGCCAGTAACTCCAACACACATTTGCCACTTCAGATTGTTTGAGCCTCTCCATTGTTTCCTCTTTATGTTCATCAGCTTCTAATAATAAGCATGTACCTCCTGCTTATCCATTCTTCCAGCTTTCCATAAACACCTAGAAAGTGCTAGGGAAGAGCAGAACCCTTCCGCTCTGCAGTCGCCAGCAACGTCCGTGATTCTGCTGGATTATTTTGGATCGCACGCTGGGGAATTAAAGCAACTTTCCGTCCCTTCTGGTTAGTCTGATGAGCATCTCCCGCAGTTGTAGCGGTGCCCGGTGACCCGTGTGCCACGGCAGCTTCCCGCTGCTTACTAGGTCTCCACGTGGCATTAGCCTTGTTTACTCAGCTTTTCACCGAAACGGTGGTTCTTGCTGCCAGCTTCCTCTGCCCACGCAATGGTCCGTGTCGGAGCTGGGGTGCACAGCTGACCTGAGTCTGTGCACCCCCATTTCGCGCCTGGCTGGCTGACCTGAGGGGCAGCACGACCCAACTGGGCCTGAGCCAGGCTTGGCTTGGTCACCAGTGGAGTGAGTTCAGTGAGTAAATAAGCAGCAGTGTGTGACTCTGTGTGGGGACAAAGTATATCTTGTGGCTTTTGCAAGATTTTCGTTCTACTCTGTTCTATTGACGTCAATTCCCCTTTTTCTACTGAATTGCTGTCCCGTAAGAGCTAAGGATTTGAGATCGTTGCTCTCTCCATCTCCTGGCAGAAACTTGCATAGCTGGAAGGCAGGAATTTGACTGTTAGCAGGTGGAAAATGCTGTCAGTCTTTAATGATGTTGCAATGTCCTCTTGCAGGCTAATATTGGCCAAATGGATACACCCAAAGAGCTCTGGAGGATGATAACAGGGAACATGGCTCTGATACAGGTGAGGAAATGTGAGAGAAGAAAGTGGAAATACTGGTTGTTGGTGCAAGTCCAACTACGACAAGTGTCAGAAGGTTTAAATGCCCAGTGTTTGCTATTGACTGCCAGTATTGCATGTCTAATGGGGAGGCAAATGTCACTTTTCTGTCACACGGTTATCATAACTGTTTGCCCTTTAGGTTAGACTTGGTGTTTCCTTGCTGGATGCTAATCCACCTGAAATGGTTCCCTGGGTGGTGTTTCCCTCTTCCCTCACCCCAGGACTGTTTTGCTCTCTAGTCCTCTTAGTGACTGTCTAGCTTTTATTTTCAGGTCCAGGCTACTGTAGTTGGCTTCCTGGCCTCGATCGCAGCAGTAGTATTCGGATGGATCCCAGACGGACACTTCAGCATTGACCATGCTGTCCTGCTTTGTGCCAGCAGCGTGGCTACTGCTTTCATTGCTTCCCTTGTTCTGGGTGAGAGACAGACCCTGCACCCCCTCCGTGCACCTCTTCCTAAAATGCTGGGCTCCCCTTGGCCTCATCCTGTTTTCTTCTTCTTTTTCCTTCTAGGCATGATTATGATTGGGGTCATCATCGGATCCCGGAAGATGGGGATCAATCCTGATAACGTCGCCACACCGATTGCTGCCAGCCTGGGGGATCTCATCACACTGGCTCTGCTTTCGGGAATCAGCTGGGGCTTGTACAAAGAGCTGGGTGAGAGCAACAAAAGACCTTTGTCTCTTCTCAGTCCTTCCATGTGCTGCTGCTTCTCCCTCTCATTTCACCCTCTTCCTTTACCCTTCCTGTTCTCGGGGTACATAGGATGTCTGGCCTGAAAGCTACCTCAGTTAGTGAGACCTAGTCAGAACTGATAAGGGTAGGAAACAGACCTTCTCATTGCCTTGTAGCTGCAGACAGTCTTGGCAGTGGTCTGCATACTTCCTTCTTACCAGGTGAAGTGGTAAGGGAGAGGTTGCCTCCTCCCAAGTGCCAGAGGCTTGATTGTGGCTAAAGCAGTGGGAGAAGGCAGCTTTGGATTTAATCTTTCGTACTGTCAGCACCAGCTGGGGATCCTCGGGGCAGAGCTGCAGCTGTAGACTCAAGACTTCCTCCTCCCTCCCCTCCACCTTCCTTCCCTGGCAGCTGGGATGCAGGGGATGTGACTCAGCCAGGTTCAGCCAAAGGTGAAGCAACACTTGGGAAGTCTTGTCCAGGAGTGGGAAGTGGAAATGAGCAGTTAGAAATTCAAGAGGTCTTACTCAGATGTGTTGTTAAAACTTCTGTGAGTGCACTAGGAGAAGGAAACGCCATGTCCTGCAAAGTTGAGGCTGTCTGGTCTAGTTTGCCTGCCCTTACTGGAGCTTCTGACTCCAGGGGTGACAGCAGTCTGTAGGCAGGCTTGGTGAGCTCAGCTGAAGTAGCAACCTCCCCTCACTGCAGCGGAATTTGTCCTTGATCTGTTGCCTCTGCTTCTTTCCCCCTCAGAGAGCAAAGCCTACGTGAATCCTTTGGTATGCGCCTTCTTCATAGCTCTGCTGCCCATCTGGATCATCATTGCCAAGAAGAATGCGGCAACTCGGGAGGTGCTGTACTCTGGCTGGGAGCCAGTCATTATCGCAATGGCTATTAGCAGGTAGGCAGGTGTGGAAGAGTTCCTCTCCCTCAGACACAGACAGGCAACGCACCCTTTCCTTTGGCCATTTCACCCTCTTAGCCCTTGGTAGATTCTAGACGAAGAGAGAACTGAACCTCTTCTGAGGTTCTGCTTCCACGGTCCAAGCTGCAAGGAAACTGGAGGTTATTTTGTGTTTTCTAGACAAAGACCTGGGGTTCTAGGTCTCAAGGCACAGGAGTGATTAAGAACCTGCCTGCTGGAATCCAGGGCATTGCCAATGTCCCAGCTGCTGCACAGGGAGACCCTGGCATGGCCGTTTAGCAGTGCTCTGCACAAGAGCCCTCTCTGGTCTCTGAAGGGCAAGACTGCTCGTAATTATTGTGTTGCCGTAAACTGTACGTTAGGGGACTTAGTCTTTGATGGGTTTTGGCAGTAATGAGGAAAGATCCTGGTCAAACTGTCCTCTGTTATCGAATATTGAGGCTTAAAATTATGTGCCACAACCACAGCTGTGGGTACATGTTAGTAGGTGTATGTGTCCCCTTGGGTGCACACACTGCACCAGCAAACCCTCAGCGCTTTGTGTGGGTGCTGAGAAGCTCATTAGGAAATACTGACCTCTTCAATCTTCCCTCTGCAGTGTTGGGGGTTTAATTTTGGACAGAACAGTCTCAGATCCAAACTTTGCTGGGATGGCTGTCTTCACACCGGTTATTAATGGTGAGTTCCTTTCAACTCTGGAATTGCAGCTCTTGGAGACTCTTGGTAGGCAGTGGAATTGTCCCGTGTGCCTTATTTCAGGCAGAGTAAGGAGACTAATTCTCTTTGATTGCCAGTGAGACATGCTGGTTAGACTCAAGCTTCACAGCAGCGTGGCTCCCTCTGGTGCCAGCCTTTCACCAGAGAGTGACTGGCCTGGGAGGCTCTTACCTAAAAGACACATTTGTCAGGGGCCCAGCAAGAACTATCTTCATTTCCTGGTTCCTCCTGGCTGGTGGAGGACCCCCATCTTCCACAATGTGTGCTTTCTGGCACCTAGTGACGTAAAGATTTGGATTTGCAACTCAGAATCAGGAAATCTGATTGCTTCTGATATAAAGCTTTGACCTCCTTTCTGCCTAATGAACCAGGGAAACTCCTTTTTTTCAATTACATTTTGCAATAAACTGAGTTAATTTTGAGCCACCGTATCTTGTGCTAGTGGGTTCCCCAGTTTCATTACTCCTTGTGCTAAAAATAGTAGTTCTGAACTGTCTGTGTCTGTTTTGGAGGCTAACATGTCATTTTTTTATTTTGCGTATTTCTTCTGATCAAAGCTGCAGTAATGTAGTTGCATCTGTTTTACTAAGGGGCTTAAGGGAAAACTGTAGATCAGTGTGCTTTGTCTCAACTCCTTATATCCTGCAAAAAATGGAATTTGGGTCAAAAATAGACTGTCCTACATTATTCTAGCACCTGGCAGTTGCAGGTCTGCTGGCTGTTAAAAACAGTTCTTTCTCTTTAAAGCGGTGAGACATCATCTTACTGCTCTCTGCTTATCTGCAGGTGTGGGTGGCAACCTGGTGGCAGTGCAGGCTAGTCGCATCTCCACGTACCTGCACATGAGTGGCATGCCTGGAGAGAGCCCCGAAACAGCCCCTCGCAAGTGCCCCAGCCCTTGCAGCACTTTCTTCGGCTCAGGTATCCAAGTCCAGTACTGCAATCTATTGACTTTTGCCAGCAGCAGTTGCTGCAGTTGGCCGGCTGACCTTGTCTGTGACAGCCCCTGGAGCACTGTCCCGGGAAATGGTGGCTGCCGTCTGCTCAGAGGCAGTTTTCAGCGTGTGGATGTGGCTGGTCCTCTGGCCTGGCCTGCCCTCTAGAGACAGGCAGACCTTTAGCAAAGCCACCGTGCGAGAGGACGTAGCCCTGCTGGGTGAGAAAAACATGCTGCAGAAGTCCCATGCCCTGACTGTCTAGCACTGTAAATCCCCCACCCTCTAAATCTTTTCCAGATGTGTCCAGGAGACCGAAACCCGCCTTGAGGCTGCTCGATTGTTGCAGCTCTGCTGGGCTTACAGAGCTGCAGTTAAAGAAAGCATCTCGCTCACCAAGCTCTGTTATTTGTGGCAGTTGTGTGGCAGAGCACAGCCCAAACTTGCATTCCAGCACAGACTGCAGGCAGAGGTTATTACTCTCCAAACTTCTAGAGAGACTTTGTAGCCTGCAGGCTGGTTCTGGCCTCTGGGCCAAGGCTGTCCCTGAGGAGCAAGGAGGGGTGAGAGGTCTCCAGTGTGGAGGTGATCTGGTAGAAGACTGATCGGCAGGCAAGGTACAGACAGAGCTCTGAGGAAATTCAACGTTTGCAGTAAATTCTTGACAGCTCTGTCCTGAGCACGGTCAGAGTGGGACATGAGTCTTTTTAGCAGCTGAGGTTTGGGAACAGCATTTGCTCTGGGGACAGAATTAAGCTCTGCTGCCGAGCTCGGTGCAGAGTCCGTGGGTGTGCTGACAGTGGCATCATCATTCAGGGTGCTGCGTCCCAGCCTAGATCTGCAGTGTGGGGATGAGGGTCCAGTGTGCTGGCCTCTGCTTCTGATTTGACCGTAGTTGTGCTGCCTTGTTCCCTGGAGCCCAGGGAGGCTGCAGAGTTGCTGTGTGTTCTATCTTAAGCCTGAACTCCATCTTTGTTTCCTTGCAGATGTGAATTCTCGCTCTGCTCGCGTGCTCTTTCTTCTGGTGGTGCCTGGACACCTGGTTTTCCTTTACACCATCAGCTCCATGCAAGGCGGGCACACTACGCTCACCCTGATTTTCATAGTCTTCTACATGACAGCTGCACTTCTCCAGGTAAGCCCGAGCCCCTGCGGGGCTGTAACCCCTCAGGCTGGAGTACGGGGACTGCCGTGTCACCGGCAGTAGGGACCAGTTCAGCCAGTTAAGTTGTAGATACCTTGTTGAAGGCCCTGTGATATACCCTGTGCCTAGGTGAGAGATTTATGTGCTGCAGAAGGGATGCCAAGTAGATTGTATTTGTTAAATGAGCCGATATCTAACTGAATAAATCCTTCTTTGTTGATACCTGTACACACATTTTTTTCTTCCTACCATTCTTGGCAAGTTTTGAGTCTGGCTTTTGTCTCTTTTAAGTCCTTCTGATAGCAGGAGTGTTTACTTCTTGTGTGCTAATCTGTCACATAAGGTGCTTTAGCAATTTTAAAACTGCTGGTGAAGAAAACAGGCTGTGGAATTAGCAGGGACCCCATGCCTTGTGTGGCTTGTCCTGCCCTTTCCCTGCCTCCCCCGCAGAGCAGAGACCTGCCAGCTCTGCGGCACGAGGCTCCCGGTCTCCTCGCAGGAGCTGTGTGAGCCCGGAGGGGTGGCTGTTCCGAGGGACGTACACAGACCGGGATATTCATGCTGCAGGAATTCAGTGGCCGCTTGCAGGAGTCTGGCTGCCTGCGTTGGAGGGCAAGGAGAGACTCTCGTTAGGGAGTTTCCTACTCAGCCCAGCTATGCTACCCCCCCTGCTCGCCCCCTCTGCTTGTGGAAGCTGCGCCTGGTTTCAGTGTCCCCCAAAACCAACGTGAGGGCAGCGTGAGGAAATGAGTCAGAGCATCCATCAGAGGCAGAAGCAGAGAGCTGTCATCCAGGAGGCTAAATTTAGGTTGTGAACTCCTGCTGGGTGCTTGGGCGCTTGGAGGGGGCTTCCGCTCGCAGCCGCTCTGCAGAGGCACTGCGGAGAGCAGCGGAGCGTGAGCTGGCAGCAGAGGGACCGCCGGGTGCTGGCTGCTGCGGCCCTCGGCTCCGCTGTGTCCTCAGCGAGCCTGGCCTGCCCATCCCTGGCCATCCTGGCCATCCCAGCCGATGTTCCACGAAGGCTGGGATTGCAGAGGTGAGGATTTGTGGCTGATGTGGCTCTCTTCTTCCTGCCTCCCAGGTTCTCATTCTTCTGTACATTGCTGACTGGATGGTGCACTGGATGTGGGGCAGGGACCTCGATCCTGACAACTTCTCCATCCCGTACTTGACGGCGCTGGGGGACCTGATTGGAACAGGTCTCCTCGCTCTCAGCTTTCACATCCTCTGGCTCATCGGTGACCGGGACTCCGATGTGGGAGACTAGCTCTCCCTGCTGCCCCCCCTTCTCACAGTTCTTCTCCTCCTTTCATTTTGTTGTTTATTTTTCTCCACCCTCGCTCTCCTCTGCTTCCTCCCCAGACCCTGTCTCTCTTGAGACTTCATCTTTGATACTGGATTCTCATTATTTTCAATGGGAATTTTATGTGGTTTATATTTCAAGACAAGTTTGTACAGAAAATCTAGTTTTAGGAAGGACAAAAAAAGTGTAATGAGACAATCACCAAGTGCAATTCCATAGTAGCAGTTATGTCTGAACCAAGGTTACAGTGAAGATACTGATCAGTCACATCACACGGGGAGCCCACCCTGTCCCAGTCACTAGAGGTGAAGGGCTGCTTTTTTTTTCGCTTCATAAGCGTTATAAATACTGGAGGTAAGGTTCAGATTTATTTTACTGAACAGGCACCTTCTAGCAAAGTACAACCTCATGGATGAGGGCCTGGGGTGTCTCCTGTCTTCTCTGCCCTGTCGCCCTCCTCCCCCGTGTTCGCTTTCCAAACCCCCTCCTGTGCCTAGCATCCAAAGCACGCCAGTCTCTGGAAGAGGGATTAGCGAAGATGGTGAGGAAGGCTTCTTTATGCCAAAACACCCGTTCCCGTGTGCCCACGAGGAAAGTGAGTGAGCTCAGGTTTGAGGACTGCAGAGAAATCCGTCTGTGAGCAGGCTGGTCTCTGCTGACAGATTTAGGCTCCCTTTTACCAACCATCCGGCAGCATCTCAGACTGCAGGCTGCTTGTTCTGCCTCCCATCGTGAACAGGGTTCAGCTGTTGCTGCATGCAAAGGGGTGCACTCTGCGCTGCGCCTGAAGAGGCTGCGAGCTCTCCCCATCTGCCCTCACCTTCACCTGCCAGGGCTCTGCTGGAGCCGTCGTGGATGTGTGTGCAAGCCTCTCTTCTGTGCTGGTATGGGCGCAGCACTATTTTCATGGCAGCCTGCTCAGTTCAGTTGACTTTTCTTTCCTGGAGGGGTGGATGGAAAAGTAGATCCTGTTTTACGTGTTAAGATTTTCTTTCAGTTGCTGCTGACAAGCCCATTGCTGCTGGGAAGAAGCCATCCAATCCCTCTCCCAGTTGACCCTGAGACATTTCAGACTTGGGAGCATTAGGCTGTTGGTGTCTGTTAGAAAAGGACATCCACGTTCAGGTGCTGGATTTCTCTATGTGTAGGCACCGGCTAGAAAACAGGCCAGCAGGCGCAGTCGGATTTCTGAAGCCCTGGTTGTTAGCGCAGCAGAGGAACCTGCTTGTCCCTGAGCAGGCGTGTGAAGTCTGACATCGCGGTTCCAGCCCAGCTCGCAAGCGCTGGCCGAGCACTGCGAGTGCAAGGTTCCCTGTTCTGTTTCTCTCCCCCTTGCTTTTGATGCTGTTTAGCTCAGAGGTGGCTGAGATGACTTTTCTGCTGCTCGTGCACGTTGGAAGGGCTCTCATGCAGTCTGCAGCGGCGGAATGAGAGAAAACCTGTTCTGGCTGGGTGACTAAGGTGTTTGTAAATGATCTTCCTGAGCGCTGTCAGCACTCAACGCTTTTTAGTTTTCCCATTTGGATATAAATCAATGCAGCAAACTGAGTGCAGCTTGATGTAAGCAGGTCTGATCGACTCGGAAACTTCACCCAGGCACGCCAGGTTTAAACGCCGTGCTCACGCAGACAGCTGTTAAACGGGCACTGAGGCGTGAGTGTAAATGGAATGGTGAGGTGTGCACGGGGGAGAGCTCTTAACATCTGTCAGGGACGGGGAAAATGCAGTGTGGATAAATATCCCACAGCGCCCAATTCCAGCGCTGCACTGCGCAAGGCTTGGGGAGCTGCCAGTAAGAGTGTTCCTCACAGCAGAGCTCGACCATCCTCGACAGGCCTCACTTCCTCCTTTAGGTAAAATTCTATTTCTCATACAAGCCAGTCCTTGTCTTCTCCTTTTGGCTTACTGTCCCAGCAAGGGCATCTCTGCTCAGCTGGAAAGTGGCACGATGTGGTGCTGGGAATGCTGATCTTCCTCTGAAACACAGCCCGGTTGGAAGATCTGATTGTTCCTCTGGACGATGCCAGAACTAGCTGAGCCCTACAAAGCCCTGCCGAAGTGCAGAGAGTTTTGCTTTTCAGGTAAGGAGCGATTCGTTAGGAACAGTTCCTGCCTGCCCCACCAGACAGAGCTAACGGACCCCTTACGGTCCAAGTCAAGACCAAAGTTAGTCTGGGATCGGGCATTGTCCCAGCCCAGAGATCTGGTTGCAGAGCTGGTCCTTACTCTAGAGTTGAGCGTGTTGGAAAGGAAGGCCAGGATTAGTGAGTGGGAATACAGTTCTGGAAAGCTACAGGAGCAGGTGTCTCCAAACCAAACAGCAGCCAGGTTCTTGCCTGCTCCAGGACCTCTCTGAAGTTGTAGGAGAATCCTCTCCTCTCCAGCTGGTGTGTAGCGAGTTCTGCTGCTGCTGCCTAAGCTGTTGGTGGTGTTCAGGAGGCTGAGATGGGATCCTTGCTTGCTCTCAGACCCTCAGAAGAGCAGGTGATAGATTTTTGAGGTGGCTTTCCCCTTTCAACCTTGCTAATGCAACGTCAGGCTTGTTTTCCCCTTCCCCATCTTGGCAGCAGTAGTTCTGAGCCTCGGACTCTCCACCCTAGTGACAGGGCTTCTCACAGATCTCGTTTGGCCAAAGCTCTTTTCCAAAAAAAAAAAAGAAACCCCAAACAAACCTTACGACAAACCACGGCTCACACCCTGCTCTACTGAAGTCTCAGCCCAGAGACTTTGGGAGTATTCTCTGCTGCTCACCTGATTTCTCTGCCTGATGTTGAGGAATAGACATGAGACTTCCTTCCATTAACACTTAAGCTTTCATGTACGTATACACGTGGGAAGCTTTCCTGGTCTTTTAGGTGTCACATCGCTATTCAGTTCCCCAAGAAAAGTTACCCCAGAGGAAGAATCTACCGTTCGTGGTCTCCTGTAAAATGAAGAGACCCAGAGGTGTTTGAGGGCTGTCCCGCTGCTGGGACGGGGGTGTCCGTACGCTTACGTAGGGGCTGCGGTGTGTGGGGGAGTTGGTCAGGGAAGAATCTAATTTAAAATGGAAGAATGCTGATGGTCAGAAACTTTTCCCACCGGTTGCACTCAAACGCATGCCTACTATACAGCTGACTGCAAATGAAAAATACTGGTTTACTCTTTTTATTAAAGGAAAAAGACTGTCTTAATTATTTATAGTTCCTGTAACTGAATTGACAGATGTCAACTTAACTGATAAATTATATTTGGTTAAATAAAGATGACATTTATTTATGTGGACTGTGCTGTCGTTCCTTCATACCCCTCTCCACGTGGTTAAAGGTCTCTCACGTTTTGCAGCTCGTTTTAGCTTACACCGAAACTCTTTGGTACGCGGTGGAAGGAGAGTTGAGAAAATCAGGTAAATTGCTGTGCAGGAAGCAAATGGCAGATCCCCAGGGGCGCTGGCTGGATCCCGGCAGCTGCGGGTGTTTGTTCTCGGCCGTCGCTGTGTGCAGAAGCCCTGCCCTGGCTCACACGTGGCCGCGCTGCCCGTGACTGGGGGTTAAGGGCTGCGGGACAAAAGGGCTCTGCGTGCTGCTGAGGGCGCGCTGAGCCCCTGACCTTGCAGGAGCTGGTGGCCCTGGAAGGATCCCGTCCTGCCCCAGGATTTGCTCTCTGGGCTGTTTTCCCGCAGGGCTGTGGCTGCTGGCCCAACTGGGGGTCTTGTTGGGGAGCCCTAAAACAAAACGCCGGGGACTGGGCAGCCGCCGCCAAGGCCTGGCCGGCTCGGAGGGCTCCGCTGGGCCCTTTCCCACACCCGCCAAATAGCAGGGTGCCAGGCGCGGGGTGCAGTTGGTACCGCGGTGCCTGGGGCGCAGGGAGGGGGCTGTGTTTGGCTCTTCTGGTTGGGGGAAAGGCTGATGGGGGAAGCTGCGGAACGCGTGTTACGGAGAGAAACGTTTTGGCATTAACCTGGCCTTTAAGAAAACCCAAAACTGTGTAGCGTTGCTTTAGAAATACAGATGCGTCTGTGCTGTGCTGGGTTCTTTTATTTGTCTTCCGGTTTGAGGGGTGCACAGGGTGGGGTCGGGGGGTGTAGAGGGCTGAGT
>WHYT01015787.1:21170-32312 GCA_009806455.1 Tetrax tetrax
GCTCCTCTCCTGCGCTGGAAGCAGCAGTTTGTCGAAGAGAACCCGCAGTTCTGCCACTCCTGCGCTCGCAGCCCGGGTTCGCTCAGCCCTCGGTGACCAACCGGGGACCTCGGTCACCCCGCGGCCCCGTCCCTCCTGCCCCGGGTCCGTCCATCCCGGGGGTTTTAACCCGGAGATTTCCAGGTGGCAGCCGCGGCTCTTCCCAGCCCAAACAAGGAACGGCCTTGTCCTGGCGCTCGTTTGGCGGCGTGGAGCCCCCGCAGTACGGCCGGCGCTGTGGGAGGGCGGTGGGGAGCGGGCTGGGCAGGACTGCTCTCTGTGCCCGCGCTCCCAGCAGTACGAGCTGCAGATATTTCTCTTTTTATTTCACGTTTTAAAAAAGAGTTCCTGGCTCCAATAAGTTCCAGCCCTCTCGAGCACGGCTGGCAGTGTAGCTGGACAGTTTTTCCCTGGCAGTGAGATCCTGAAGCATCTTAATCTGAGGAAAAGGCCGCGTTCCCCGCGCTGCTCTGAGCGCTGGTCCGGGCTGAGCTGTGGGGGTGGGAGGCGGTGGGTGTGAGGGAGGCACGGAGCCGCGCGTACCTGCGGCTGGACGGTTCAGGCAGCGCAGAACGAAGACAACAGCAGCAAATCCAGCATTTCACTGACATTTAGAGTCAGGCTTTCCAAGCAATAAGGCTTCCAGTATCCTTTTGTTTGCCCGTGGTTGTTCAGGGTTATGTGCTGGAGGAATTCTTACTCCTGAACGTTTTAATTGCTGTTTCCTTAGCTCTTGGGTAGTGTCACCAGCGCCAGTGTTACAACTCCAGGGGTCAGGAATCAGTGTCTGAGCTCCCTGCTGCGCATGGGGAGTTGTGCATGGGATGGTCACAAACCCTGCTGATCCAGGATTCTGCGAAGCCCCACGACTTGGGGGACTGGAGTCCACCCAGCACTGTATTTGCTGGAAAAAAAATTCCACCTTGCTCTCCTCCTTCCCAAAGAATTGCAGAGCACCATCTCTGCCGGCGTTTGTGAGGGCTTCGACAGCAGACCTGCCAGGCTGGGCTTTGCAAGACGAGGAGGAACGCTGCTCCGTCCGTTGTGTTATTTATCTCTAATCTGGAGTTCAGGATGGGACAAGCCCAGCGTAGCATCCCGGGCAGGGATGAGGTGCTGATAACGCGCTTGACTTCTCCGTATCCGAAGGCGTTTTGTGTGCGTGTGGCCGTCCTCTGCGGGCTGCGGAGTGGAGGGTGCATGGAGCCCTCTGGATTTCACACATCTTCTGCAGCTTTCTGCGGTGGAGGAGAGGGGTCGGGATTTGCAGACCCTCCTGGTCTGCATCTGGTCTGTGCTGGTGTGGGCGATGGTCCAGCCCGAACTGCCGTGGCTGTGAAAGCGGCTGCTGGGTTGGTCTGCGCTGGGAAGTGGGAGAGGCTGCGGAGGAACAAGCCTTGTGGTGCAGAATGCCCCTAATGAGGTTCTCTTTCTTTTGGGGGGATTCTCTAGTGGATTTTGCCCTGAAGGTGGTCCAGTGGTCGGAATCAGAGACAGTACGACTTCAGCTCTGGGACATTGCAGGTACGTTCACACAGAGCCGCTCAGAGCAGACCGTAAAGCTCTCAGTGGCTTGGCTTTTTTTTTTTTCCACTTTCTTTCAACAGGAGTCTGGTACAAAAATAAGTCCTAAAAGTGTGTGGGTTCCAGGAGCAGGACTGCTGTGGTTTGCAGTGCTGTCTCTAGTTTGCAGTAGTAATTTAAATATTTAATCAAAAGCCCATGTGCAAGGAAAACAGCAGCACAGATGATAAACCCTATCGAGCCTTTCTTTTTGATTTCAAAGCCAGAATAGAGTGAATGGGGAAGCAGGCTGATTTGTAGCTGGATATGTAACTTCTTGGCTCCAAGTCCTCCGTTAAAATCCGGATTTCTGGCCTGATCCTCGTGTCTAAGCATGGAGCAGCTCCACTGAGCTCGCGCTGCTCTGGCTGCCGGGATCAGGAGCGGGGCTGGGGCGTTGCCATCTGGCTGCTCAGCGTGAGCAGAGCCAGCAGATCCCTTGGGACCGGTCATGGCAAGAGGAGAGCGTTGGGTGTCCCCGAGGTGGTGGGGCTGGGTCGGGAGCGGGGCACGCTCTGGGGACAGCGTTACGTGTGGTGGAGTGAGGAGCAGCCGCTCCCGGAGAGGCACAAAGAAACGGGGCTGCTGAATCGCCCGAGCAGCAGAAAACCAAGGACAGGCTGGTGCAGTAGCGTCCCTAAAATGGTACCTCTGGATCTAGAGGGGTGAGGAAGACAGGGCTGTGGTTTCCTTCGGTTTCAGCGCTCAGACGTGCGTGTCTGGAATCCTTAAAAAGAAAAGAGGAAGGAGAAGTTTGCAGCAAGAGGGTTGCAGCAAGAAACTGATTGCAATTTCAGCCCCGAAAGGGCATTTCAGATTTGGAAAGCGGAGGCGCCACGCTGGTCACGGTGCTCTTGTCCTGCCCCGAGCAGGCGGGGACGCGCGCGCCGATAGTCCCTGCTGCGTCACCTTCCACCTCAGAGGTGTGCAGAGGCGGTCCGAGGGCTCGCGGTGACTCAGAGCGCTCAGATCTCCGTGGCTTCGGAGCGAAAAGCCTGTTGACCAGCGATGGGGCTGCACGGGAGGGGAATCTCTGCGGTGTGAGAAGCGCTGGTTTTCACCGTGCCGCTGCCCCGTGCGATGCGATGTGGATGCTCCATGGTGCGTCCCATCTACGCAAGCACCATCAAACCACGCGGCAGCGTGGCGGAGTTACTCCCTGGGTGCAGTTTTGGTAGTGCAGGCAGGCCCTGGGGTGCGAAGGGGAGTAACAGCGGATGTGAGTTGTGAAGGTTTGTGTTTAGTATTGAACTTTTCCCTCCGGAGAGCCTGGCCCAGCGCTGTGCCCGCAGCAGGCAGCAGCTCGTGGCGCTGCTGGTGGCACGGTCCTGCCAGGGCAGGGGGGAGGAGAGCGTGTGGTTGGGGACACTGAATTTAAGTTGCTACCCCAGGAGTAATGCAGGTATTTCTGGGACATCACAGTGTCTGGGTCGGGATTGAGAGCTGCCCAGTTTGTCCCAGTGCTGCCGCTGGGTTGTTGAGGTGCCCACGGGCAGGATGGGTCTCGGTGCTTGTATTTCCTCATTATTTAAGTAAAATTATGTGCCATAATGAGCATCTTATTTGCATGACCACATCTAAAGATGCTAACTCTCGGGGGATTTTTTTTTTCCTTTTGATCCTGAAGGGCAGGAACGCTTCACATCCATGACCCGGCTGTACTACCGGGAGGCGTCAGCCTGCGTGATCATGTTTGATGTCACCAACGTCAGCACGTTCAGCAACAGCCAGAAGTGGAAGCAGGACCTGGACAGCAAGCTTGCGCTGCCAGATGGGAGCCCCGTGCCTTGCCTGCTGCTGGCGAACAAAGTGAGCGGCTCTAGACGCGCTGTGCGTGTTTGTGTGTGCACGCGCGTGTGCAAAGTGGAAGGAGCCCCCTTTAGCACTAAGCCTTGCCCAGAGCTGTCCCATAGCCTGTGGTCTTTTTAATCCTTAACTCTTCAGGAATTTTCTTTCTCCTCCGTAACTGGGCACTGGTAGGACTTACTGCACGATGGCACTAAGGAGATGGTGGCAGCTGCTCTGTCCCGGCATGCCTTGTGCTGTCGCAGCTCGAGCTCTGCAGCTCCTGCGTTGTAAAGCTTTTCTTTTTCTTTTTTGGTCGTCAGCTCGCAGCAGCCTGGGAAGGCTGTGTGCGACGCCGCAGGTGAAGTTTCTGTTCAGAGCTGCCAGAGGGATGTCTAGTTTTCGTTTGGATGCAGTGTCAAGTTTCACTCTGTAGAGTGGTTGCTGTCTTTTAATGATTTATTTTCCTTTCATTTAAAAACTACCTTTATGTTCTTCGTGTGCCAACATGGACTCGGCAGCCCTTTCCAGATTCAGTTTGAGACTTGCCTGGTTTGAGAGAGCGTAAAACTGGAGATGACTCAAAGAACGCGATGGGTGGGCAGGAGAGCGGCTTTTCTTCCCCGCTTCTTCACGAGCAATGCTTTCCCTCAGTAGCTGCTTTGAGATAACGTTTTTGCCTGCGTTAGGAAATCTGCCTGACGGTGCGTGCTGCAGGCACGCTCATACAGGCTGGTATGGGACAGGGCTTCTCCCGGCCTCTCCGTACATCCCAGTGGCACCGCACCGGTACCGTTTCCTTGCTGCTGAGAGGCCAGGCAAATTTTGGATGAGGGACAATGCTTTCTTGTCCGGAACCTCCATTCCAAGCATGCTTGCCTGAGGTGTGTCAGTATCTCAGATGAGATAAATATATTGCTGCTTGCAACATCCCATTAAGAGCCTTGCCCTAAGAGCTCTCTATCAGCGCGCGATCTGGGCGACGTGAAGGGCTGAGCCCGCCCGCTGCCCGCGCGGCTGAGGGGGAGAATTCCCCTCCCGGCTCAAAAATGAAAAGGCTAACCTTAAAATGACTGTTCCTTGTTTTACAGTGCGACCTTTCCCCGTGGGCAGTGACAAGAGAAGAAGTGGATCGGTTCAGCAAAGAAAATGGCTTTTCTGGCTGGGTGGAGACGTCTGTCAAGGAAAACAAGAATATTAACGAGTCCATGAGGTAGGCACAACGCTGGCGATACGGCGAAGAGTTAATTCCCTCTTTCAGACATGGCCATCTTGAGGCGAGGGGAGATGCTGTCAGTAAGTAACAAATAGCAGCAATAACATGCAAGTAAATCTCCCCAGGGGAAACTGGATACTGAAAGGTCAGAAGTGTTTCTCTCCTTGGTTAAGCACTGACATGCTTGGGAAACAGAAATTCTCTGAACAATACCAGGGATGTTTTTTCATATGCTGGCCTCTACCAGGAGGATGGTGCAAAGATATTAGGAATTCTTTTGTGGTGCACCAGTCCTATGATGGAGATTTTGGCCTTTTCTGAAAGACATGAGACTGGCTATTGGCACCTGAGGTTGGGCGGTTGGTAGCTGGGAAGCCTGTTGCTCTGTCCCAGTCCTAAACTGGACTCAAGGTGTGGTGCTTGCAGTCGGTGTTGTTAGTTATCCGGTCGCTGCAGAGCCTTCTGATGCTGCCAGGCAGTAGCAGAAATGCTGTTGTCAGTGCTATGAGTTCCTTAACCTGCTTGTTTCGTCCTTAAAAGTTCTGGAGTTTTGTGTCCTTCTAGGATGAACTGCTATTTCTTGTTTGTACTGCTCAACGCCCGTGCGGCCCAGTGCTGCTCACCAAAACAACCTCACGTATATTTGTCTTCTAGAGTGCTGATTGAAAAGATGATGTCCTCCTCCAATGGTGATGGAAGCTCCTCTGCTGCCGGGAGCGGGGATTATATTAACATAAAAGAGACAGCCCCGCCAGGCTGGGCTTGCTGTTAGACGCACTGACTACGCCATCCGCCTTGGGTCTAGCAGCAAAGTCCTTTTATTATCATCATCTTTTTTTTTTTTTTTTCCCTAAACTGGCTGTCACTGGTTTGGGGGTTTATTTTTACGTGATCGTGAACCGTCTTCTGTTCAGTGCATATTCGTACTCAGCAGAGCATGGCTGCAGTGACTTGCAGCGAGGAGCGGAAAGGAGAGAGGAGTGGGAACAGGATTCCTCTTCCTCTGGTGTAGCAGCAACTGGAAGCTCTGCTGCCAGTAATGTAGCACGGCCCATGTTCAAGCACACGGCGTGGATTAATATTTTTTTTAAATGTTGAGCACTTCATCTTCTGACATGTGATGGCCTGTCTCAGGCAGGGCAAAGGATGTCGAAGGTACATTTTTAATATTCTTGCACCTTTTATTCCCCACCGCCTGCACCCACCATGCACCGAGGCACCATCCAAAGCGTTACAGTGACTTTCGTTTGACGCGCACAGAGTTCAGGCGATCTCTCTGTGCCTGTGGATTCCCAGTGTGGGATTACCCCAAACTTTCCTTCATGCTCAGGATCTACGTACCTCTGCTTGCGTGTCCTGGGGAGATCAACGCATCTCGTCATTGCCCCTAACGGTCCTTAAGGTGTGAAGCCAGATGTGAAGCCAGATGTGGATTAGCATGGTGTCCCACATCACCAGACCTATGAAATTATCAGTGTGGATTTGAGAAACGGCCCTTACTTCCGTGTGTAGTAGCCACGGTACTGAACAGCCCAGACCTCCAATTTTTGTCAAGAATTGCCCAGTTGCCTTCTTTCTGTCCGTCCCTTCTCACTCTCCCTCTGTCTAGCACAATCCCGCCTGTTCTGTTCTGCTGCCACTGTACTCGGGCACGGAGAGCTGAATGAGGAACAGGTTGTAAACTCCTTTGTGTGACAGAACAACAGTCCTTTTCACTCTCAGAACACCCTGTATCCTACCGTCTCAAATAGCTTTGCAAGTGCTGACAAATTGCCTCCCCACAATTATTCCGTAGGGATGAGTGAATTTGGTAGCAGGGACGGTGCTGGAAAGGCAGCTCTCGGAAAGCCCATCTAGGTTAGGATGTGAACAAGTGGCCTTCCATAACATTTTTCCCTTCTCAAGTAGTTTAAATGGAAAACAGGGCTATAAATTGGTTTGTCCTGATTCCTGCTGAATTGGGACTGCTTTTCCTTGGCAAAGTATTCCTTCTGTCTTACTTTATATAATCTAGGGGGGGGGGTGGCGGTAAGAACAGGAACTGATTGCCTTCGCTATGCACAGAAAATCCAGTTTTCATTCTCTGGACTTGAAAAGGATTGATAAGAAACAGGAAGGACTAAGAAATTTAGAACTAGGGTTGTGTTCCACGGTTTTAATTAAAAGCTAAAACGTCTGCGCTAGGAGTCTGTTGTGCAAATACTGGCAAATTCGGTTTTATAGGCACTTAAATATACCCCTTTCTGCGCCGTTGGGTTCACTGTAGAGCTGGTTAGCCACAAAATTGAACTGTCTTGTTGAATTTTACTTCCTAAATATTGTGTTTATAAAAAAAAAAAAAAATGTTTTTAAATCCTACAAATATTGCTAGTTCTTCATGGAACTTGGGGAGAAGGGTCAAATTTTTAAAGGCATTTGTCACAAAACCGTTAAGATTCATGTGTTATTTATTGAATTCTGTATATGCACCTCAAAGCGTTTCAGCGAAGAGGGCGAATGTTAGAGCTTTCCTTACGGATGGAGAAGCCGAGGGGCACGGTGGAATCTCTGCCCAGGACCAACTAACTGCTCGAGTCAGTAAGAGCTCAGTGCTGAACGGGAATTCTCTAATTCCTGTTTTGATGGCCCAGCTGCCAGGCCATGCATCTTGCAGGAAAACATCTTTCTACCTTTCGCATGTCAGTTTGATACGTACCAGTGCCTCCTTGGTGTCTGGACCCCTTTTTCGTAAGTGCCTCTCCGAAACAAGGAAAAAGCCAAAGGTGGAAGGTTTTCTTGTGTTATAAATCATTTCTGTTCTGCCCGGTGGTTTCCGGTACCGGTGTGTATGCCTTGGTTGTTTTTTTTTTTCCACGCTGCTTACTGCTTGTTAACATCTTAATAGACACAGTAGAGAAGTGTCAAAAAACAAGCCAGCACAACAGAAACAGTCGTTGCTCGAGATCGGTATAAAAACCCAACCAGACAGGAAAACGACTTTACTGTGCAGATGTGCGTGTTTTTTTCAGAGCTTGGTCTGTGGCACACAAGGTGCTTTAAAAAAGCAACACACAATAATTTAAAAAAGGCTTGATTTAGTCCTGTAAAACAAAAAAAAAGCCCCATATAAATGTGCTCTTTGCTGCGATAGGCAGTGTGGAAAGAACGGCTGCCTGTGAAATTGATGGTGCCCAGCTTGTGCTGGCTGAAATAATTTGTGTTTTTGAAACAACTGAAAGGGAAAAGCCAACTTGAGTGAAGCAGTTTCTAAGAAATATTTTAAACAAAGTCATGCAGACCAATAAAAACTTCAATCTTTCAAATAAGAATCAGAAAAGCCTCATCTTTATTCTGATGAACTGTGCTTCGCCGGTGCCTTCGTCAGGCGGCAGGAATGACCTGTTTTGAAAATGAAGGCAGTTAATTTCCCCTTCTGCAGTGCCTACTTTGATGTTGCACTGTTTGTGTGCCCTGAGCCAACTGTACCTATTTCACTCTTCCACGTGTTGTTTCTCATTCCTACAACTTTAATTTGTGGTCACGGGACTCAAACCTCATGGAGTTTAACGGTGTATTTTTCACGTTGAAGGCAGCGCACTATGCGTCCGCTTAGCTGGAAATTTTTACTGCAATAGAATTTGAAATCATGAGGGCAGACTATAGTTCAGAAATAAGCCAGCAATATAAAAACTTAGACTTGTTTGTTTAAACCGCTTGCACTTATGCAGAAGAAACAGGGTTCTGATTACTGTAAAGCTGCAGTATTATCATGTTTATGTAAAGAGAAGAAACTGCTGGGAGGTTATATCCATCAGTAACTAATGCAATATTGCAAAAGTTTGAAATAAAAGTTTGACATTGCTTGTGTTGTGGTAGTAGTTGTTGTTGTTTTCCCGTCTCAACAATCCTAACAAATGGGTTCACAAGTTCAAACCAGAAACAGTCTGTGAATAGCAGGGTATGTGTAAAGCTTACGGCGTCAACTGCCCTGCGTTGCCAGGAAAACCAACTGGATCCTTTCCACGGAAACATCTTGCTGTTTCAATTGTTGTAGTCTTACTGACCTACAAGCGGGACATCAGCGGGCAAAACTTTCGCATCTGTGAGTCAGTCGTAGCGGCTTTTAATCCAATATATCCAGCTAAGAGGAGAAAGAAAAGAATTCCTTGATGTGGTTGTTGGCTAATACGCCTTCCTCCTTATGGCTCATTAATTCACGCTGTACTTGGGGGCTGGCTACGCAGGCAGGCACTTGCTCTGAATGCCCCTCTTTCTTTCCTGATCAGCTTGATTTTCATCAGGATTGACTTGCAGGAAGGACAGGGCACATTGAACTGACCAGAAAAATGGCAGTAATTCCAAAGGAGACAAATTAAGCTCAAGCAAGGCATTAAGTGAACTCAAATTACTCCCGCAATTAGGTAAAAGATGACCATTTTTGTATTGTATCTGTCTTCTCAGAAATATTTTAAAAAATATTTTTAAAAAATTGTTTTAAGTATTATTTTTAATAAAACTGAGGAATGAGTCTCTCTGAAGATTCAGGTGCAATGCAAAAGTGACTTGCTATTGCAGAAGCTGCCATTTTAATGGACTGTGGAACACATTTTATTTTTCCATGGCAAAAGCAGCTCCTTTTCTAAACAAAATGAGTAATTTGGGGTTTCTAGGGAATTTAGAGTCTAAAGAACCCAAAACTTTCCCTAGACTTTGCGTAAGGTCTGCATCTTCTTTCTACCTGCTGAGTAGTACAGGGAAAAGCGGTGGTGGTAACGGAATCAGTACTGATAATAAAATCTACACCTGCTGAAATTTAATTTCATAGAATCACAGAGTGGTTTGGATGGGAAGGGACCTTAAAGATCATCTCATCCAAGCCCCCTGCTCTGGGCTGGGACACCTTCCATGGGCCAGGTCGCTCACAGCCCCATCCAGCCTGGCCTTGGGCACTGCCAGGGCCTCACCACCCTCACCGTGAAGAATTTCTTCCTTATATCCAATCTCAACCTACCCTCTTCCAGTTTAAAGCTGTTACCCCTTGTCCTAGGGGTAATGGCTTTATATTTTCTGCACTTCTTCGTAAGAAAAGTATTTCACACCAAATCTAGGGCTGGTCGGTTTAACACACACACACACACAAAAGTGATGTGCTGTATAAAGAGGGAAGTATGTAGATTTATTATAAATCCCATAGCATAATCCAGCCTGGTACGGGGCTCACGTCAGAGGTGCAGTCTGAGTCGAGGGGTTGGAAGGATGCGGCGAAGGCAAGGGAATTTCGGGATGGAATTTCGGGATGGCCGTGTGTCAGGGAGGCGGTGTGCCCCGCTCCGGCTGTCCCTGCTGCTGGCGGGGCTGTGACAGAGGCTGTGCCGCCCGTTTGTGTATTCGCCCCCGGCAGACCCCTCTGAAGTCAGGCCCTAAATGGCGTCAGGCTTACATGACAAAGGGGCTGCGACCAGAGGAAGGGCGCCGGGATCACCCCTCGCGGGCCCTAACCTCCCTTCCTAAGCACCTCCGGGGCACCGCAGGCCCACGGAGGCCCACGGCCGGACCCCGCTGCCAGCCCTGCACCGGCTCCAGCCCCGATGCATCCTGTATCGGGGCCCTGCGCGGGGAGAGGCGGGCAGCAGGGCCCTGCAGGCCCCACCCGTGGGGGCCCGGCCCTGAGCCCACGGGGCTGCGCGGCCCCTCGTGGGGCGCGGAGCGGGGCCCGCACGGACCCAGCAGCGGCGGGAGGGAAGCGTGAGGGGAGCGGCGCTAACGGGCGGGCCCGGGGCCGGGGTTGCGGGGGCCCTCGACGCCCCCGGGGGCCGCTGCGAAGCGGCGCGCAGTTTCCCCGCGTTTTCCCTCCAAAACCACGCCAAGGCCCCGCGCGGCGAATCTGCGGATCGGCCCCTGCGGCTCCGCCGGCTCCCGAGCGCCGCGGGAAAAATCCGAGCGGGTACCGGCGGTGGCGGCGTGGGCCCAGGGGAGCAGGACGGGGCGGCCCGGAGCGGGGCGGCGGAGCGGGGGCGCCGGGATCCGGTGGCGAATCTGCCGACAGCGCTGTGCCGATCACAGCAGCTTGAGCGTGTGGAGCGTCCTCGCCCTCCTCCCCTCCCCGCGGGGAGAGTGGGCGGGGCCTGCCCGCCGTGATGGTTCGAACTAGCCAATGGGACGCGGCGATCCGCCCGCCACGACCAATGAGCGCGGGAGGAGGTGGTGCCAGCGGGGTAGGTTGCGCCGCCCCTCTCTCGCATCCTCTTGGCGGTGCGAACGCGACCATTTTGCGGGGGGGATCGGTGAGCGGCGGCGAGCGGCGACCGCGGCGAGCGGGTGGCGGAGCGGTGACCGGGGCCGGGGGGGCCGCGCGGCCCACGCAGAAGAGCGGGCGTTTCCCGCGGCAGCGGGGCGCGGGCCGGCGGCAGCGGCAGCGGCAGCAGCAGCGCCTCAGGGGGGGAAGAGGCGGCTCCGGAGGCGCGGCCTGAGGCGCTGGGCCCAGGGCTCCCGCTCGCTCCGGGGAGGGGACGGGCGACGCCGAGCCCGCACCAAGAGACCGTTTTGGGGTTGTTTTTTTT
>WHYT01015787.1:37813-56198 GCA_009806455.1 Tetrax tetrax
TTTTTTTTTTTTTTTTTTTTTGTTGAGGGGATGGGGTGGACTTGGAGTCTTTTAAGAGGCTTAGTGTAGGGTTGAAATAAGATAATTATGCTCCTTCATCTTTTGAAGGCAGCTGCTGTAAGCCATGAATAGAGATACTTGTACAGGAGAGCACTTATAATTGATTTCAAATGGATCAGCAGCCAGAAAGCAACGATGACTCTTGGGGTATCTTTCAACTAGACAGTCTTATTGGCAATGAACAATGTTAATTGCAAAGTGCCGCTCAGTTACGGGGACAGGGTGTGAAATTCTGCAGTGCAGGAGAAGGGGAGAACGTTGTGCTGCTTGTGCTGGATGGAGCTTGTGTTGGCTTGTCTTTGCAGCGGTCGTGAAGTCTGTGGTGCTGGGTAGGTCACTTAATGTATCACTTGCCTGACTTTTCCAGCTGTACAAGTGAGTTCATGTGATGATTAGTAAAAATCAAGTTCATGATTTGCTTTGGGTCGAAGGGATTGTAAAAAGTGTGTGTGGAGCAGTGTCTGAATCTCTGGTGCCTTTTCTGGCTGTGCTTCATCCTCCCATTGTGTATCAACCATAAGAGATGGATGTTTGGAGTCAAAGTTTGACTCAAAATATAATTAAACGATGTCTCTATCTTGGTTCCCTTGAGCAGCTGTAATACACAGCAGTTATGTCTTGACAATACAGGTGCTGAGAAAATAGCCAACAGTTACTTATAATTTGCTTTTTAGGTTTTGGTAAGTTGGAGAAACAGATCTAATTTTGTTGGCAAGTGAGGCGTTGATTTCAGTAAAAGCTGCTTCTGTAGTTAACTGGTTTTGTCTAGAATTGGCCGTTGCATTTGCAGTGTTAGTGATACCTCGTTGCCTGTGGTACTCTCGGTTTGGTTAGAGAGCAGAGAAGGTGCTGATGAGGTGAAGAAAGTACGGTCCGTGCTCGTTTGCTGTCCAAAACCACAGGTTGGGTGAAACGCTGAACTTCTTCCATTGTTGTGACTCTGAGATTATGAATTGCTTTTTTTTCCCTCCCTTGCTTTTTAACAGGAACAGGAAGGTGGTCGATTACTCCCAGTTTCAGGAATCAGATGATGCTGGTAAATTACTTTTTTTCCTAACAATATAATTTTTTGAGCTAAAGCAGTTCATTTACAGCTTTGCATATTAATTGTTTTCCTTCTAGTCTCATCTTTAACTTAAATTCTAAGGAGTTTCTGCTCTTCGCATTCTCTGAACTGTTAATAAGTATTTGAAAATATAATGGTTCTCATATGTTTTGTATTAAACAAACAATGGTGATAGAAATCTTATTATTTAATGCTTGTATTGTTGTAGTGCCTTGAGGCTGTTGGCAGCAACTGTCTTCTTCCTTGGTCTATGTTATGTTCTGTGGCAGAATCTCCCTGATGCCACTTTTTTCTAGAGTAAAACATGTTTTCAATTTATTTTAGTGGACTCTAGTTAATCCCATAATGTCAGGCATTTTTGTGAATTGTATCTAAAAAAAAAATATCTTTATGTTCCGTGTGAATTAACAAAATATTTCTGGAAGCCATATGGAATATGTTTTGTGTTCTTAGAAAAGAGATGTACTGCTACTGTTTATTAAGTGAGGTAGCACTGATAATTAGTGGAAACAAATATGCATAGTTCTTAATTGCAGTCCTGTTACTCATTGTGTAAGGTATTGTGTAATAGTTGCAAAAAGTTATGCATAAATGACTGTATAACTACATACTTTTTCCTATCATAGGACAGTAAATAAAGTGTTTGCTGTTAAAAGCATGTAGAAATATGTATGGATGTTAACTTTTAATGTAACTCTGTTTCTGACTGGCTGTGAAATGAGATGCTGTGTCCTCTTGTGAGGCTTTTTGTGTGTTTCATAATACTCCCATGTCAGGCTTGATTGTATGCAGCATTTTTATTGTGCCGTTGACAGAAGAAAAGGTAAATCACTAGTTTAAGACAGGACTTTTCTTCTACAAAATTTTGTTTGAAGCTTTGATTTTTTTGTTTTTTTGAAGGGCTTCTTTTTGATGTGCATGAAATGGTCAGTTTAAGTTATAGCTGAGGAAGTCAGTTTGCTGGGAACTAGGAGTCTGATTCAAAACCATTTTGTACTGTCCCGTCCAGATGAAGATTATGGAAGAGATTCAGGTCCCCCATCCAAGAAAATCCGTTCGTCTCCCCGGGAGGCTAAAAATAAGAGGCGATCTGGGAAGAATTCTCAGGAGGACAGGTAAAAGAAGCACTTTATCTGTTACGAACATGCCTCCAAACCTTGTCCTGTGTGTGGGGAGCAGTATCTTGTAGGAGGAATGATCGTAGGTGGAATTCAAGGCCTGCAGTGTCAGATACAGAGCTCTCGATCACAAAGCTTGCATAACCAGCTTGGACGTTGAGGTGGTTCGTTCTTATTTGAGGAGACAGAGAAATCATGTGTAAAGTACTGTCACTAGTCCTTCGTCATTAAAGCAGCTTTCCAGAGCTAGACAGTTAGAATGGGAAGAAATATGATCCAAGTTACAAAAATTGACAACTAGTACAACTATCCAGGTAAGTCAGTGGCAAGATGCATTTCATTTTCCATGGTGTTTTGGTTTTTTTCTTTTTGTTTGTTTGTTGGGTTTTTTTTTGTATGTTTGGAGCATTTCTGCAGTTAAACATTAAATGGGACCGTACAGTGGCAGTCAGGAGTAGGGACCGTTTGTTAGTTTTGTGGTTCTTTGTTTCCCATTTCCCATTTTGTCTAATTCATAAACAAACTAACTTGTTTTGATAACTGAGTTGCTCCAGCAGTGTGAAAGGGCTCAGTTCTAAGTGATGCCCTACTGAGTAGCGGAAGTCTGTCCTGTAGAGCGAGGGTATCCCTCTTTTTTACAAAAACTATGATCAGCAAATGATTGCAGTAAGACCTATTAAGTCCATTGACTGCTTTCATGATGGGCATCAGCCTCAGGGATGGAGGTTCTGCCAGCTGATTCAATCTGTAAGCCCAAGATGTCTCTTTACTCTGTTGCACCGTTTGCTGGAATAGAGGTAACTTACCAGCAGGGCTGCTTAAGAGTCTTCCCTGTCATCCCCCTGTTCTGCAAGGTGTAAACTGAATGTAGACCTGGAAATATTTGCATGGCCCACCTCATGAACTGAGAGGGAGACAGTATTTTTACCCTGGTAAATGCCTGTAACACCTGAAGCCAAAGATTTAATGGGTATGACATATAAAGAAATAGAGCTAGGCAGCTCCCAAAGCAACTAAATAGTTGACCTTGATGTGCTTTTAGCTTTGAGGATTTTTAAGTATGTAAGAACACTTCTTTGTATCACAAACATTGCAGAGGGCTTGCATGTAAAACAAACTGATGTATTTAAGTGATTGGAATCCACAGCTGTCTGTATGCGACTGAAAACAAACAGGCCTGAGGGACTGTAATGGGACAAGTTATCTAAACTGTTAGAGTTCTTGAGAAATGTCAGCTCCAACTGCCAAATTTGAAAGTAGCAAAGGTTTGATCTGAGGTATTTCTTGGCCTTGGCAAACTCTGCGGTTCAGCCATTCCTGAAGCATATGTTGTACATCAGTGACTCTCAACATAGTATTCACCGTTCCAGTTTAAAACACTTGTTTATTCTCTGGTTGGGGTGCACGTTCTTACACGCTGAAGGAAAGCCCTCTCCAGACAGTGGTAGTGACTAATGATGAGGGTTTGGGTAAGAACAGAACGTTGGTACCCACTTGATAGGGATACTCTCTGATGAGAATTGAAGCCACTAGAGGGGAGTGCTGAAACTCCATCAGAGATCAGATTGTTTGGGAGCTCATAGGCCAGCTACGTACCGGTTAACTGCTATACAGCGATGTACACAGAATTAAGGATTAAAAAAAGAAATGGCATAAAGACAAGTGATGACTATACATCTACTCAGAATAAAACTTTATTCCATTTACAGACTCAGCCTTGCCTTAGCATATAAAATGTCAACATTCTAACTGTAAAATGGAAGACATCTGTATTATTGGTAGGCTTCAGAGTGAAGTGCATGATTCACCTCAACCTTATTTCCTGGTTGGTTCACTTGACTCTGTGTAAGTTTGTTTGTGATTCCAAGTGTGAACCTTATCTTTCCAACCATGATAACTACATGTACAGTGGAGTAATCCTGAAGTATAGTGTCGTACTGTCCAGGAAAAGTGCATATTCCCAGCCTAGAGATCAGTTTGCTCTCTGAAAATTGT
The DNA here is from genome assembly GCA_009806455.1 of Tetrax tetrax. Classification (NCBI taxonomy): domain Eukaryota; kingdom Metazoa; phylum Chordata; class Aves; order Otidiformes; family Otididae; genus Tetrax; species Tetrax tetrax. The sequence goes on from WHYT01015787.1 coordinate 42,053, forward strand.
TATTTTCAGCATACAGCAGTGACTGAAATTGGAGTTAAAGCAGCAGTCACACCCTGTCTTTCTCTCATTTTCAGTGAGGATTCGGAAGATAAAGATGTGAAGACTAAGAAAGATGATTCACAATCGGCAGGTAACTACATTGGACTGATGGTGTATCTCCAAAATAAAGACCAGTTTGTAAGAGTTACAGGAGTAGGATTTGACATAGGAAAGAAGTTGTTCCAGCTAGAGAAGCATGCACTTTTCTAATAAACTCATCTTAAGCTAGATGCTGGCTCTACTGCTGTTACTTCTGGCCTTGATTTGGGATAACAGATTTTTTTGTGTAATTTGATGCAGCTATAAAGTTTGTCTTCACAGGTAGATAGATGTATGTTAAGCTCTTCCCTGTAGTTCTTGTTCTATTTCGAAGTAATACAAGGAACTTCACATTTTTACCTTTTCCTTCCAGATGAAGACTTTGGTAGTGAAGATGATGACTTAGGAGCAGATGATGGCAAAGCTGACAGTGACTATGAGAGCTCTCAAAAAAGCAAAAAAGGAAAAAAGGCTAAACCAGACAAGAATAAGAGAGCAGCCTCCAAATCCAGAAAAAGGCCTGCAGGTAAAAAAAAATAAAGGATCACTAGTCTTTGCAGTGAAAGAAACGTGTACGGGATCATTGTTGAGTAACTACAGAAACGTGCTTGTTAGGTTGAACGCAACCGTGTTCTCCTCGCAGCCCAGTTATTCGGCGAGTGTCCCGACTAACACTCATCAGTGACTTAACCGTGCCCAAATGCTACCTCAGCGCAGTTAGGTGGTCTGTATTCTGTATCTTCGTTATAACTTGGTGACTTTTGCTGCAGAGGACAGCGAGGACGAGAAAGAAGACCACAAAAATGTGCGTCAGCAACGACAAGCAGCATCCAAAGCAGCTTCTAAACAACGAGAGATGCTTATGGATGATGTGGGAAGTGAGGAGGAAGAACAAGAGGATGATGAGGCACAGTTCCAGGAGAGTGAGTAAATGGGATTGTAAAAAGTTAAAATCAGTATGACATTGGTATAGTACCCACTGTGAGTGTATGGGTCTGGCCAGACAGCGAAAGGGCCGCAGTTTGCTTTTTGGCTGTGACAGCGAAGACGTAAGTGGTCCTTCTGAATAACTTATTTGATACTGATTTAATATATGTATATCAAATGGACCAAGCTTACATTTTTCACATCTAGAATTTTTGTTTGAAATTTGCAGCAAAGATGCATGTCTTGTCTTCATAAGCAGCCCTAAAGGATTATTGTAAAGTTCCGCATGGTTTTTTGCTGCTGCTTGCTGTCCCATTGGTTTTGAGGCACTGATGCTACTTTCAGTGACACAGAAGTACTTTATCCTTGATTGATGTAGGATTGTTTCATAAGAAGAGGTGGGTTCAGCTGGTGATGAACCACAATAAGTTCCTGAAATACTGAGTGCAAACACGATTTCAGAATGGAGTAAGAGTACCATTGAAAAGATCACTTAACTTCTCCCTGTCAAGAGATTCTCTTTGTTTTGAGACGGGTTCCTTTTTAAGGAGATGGAGCAGTGTGGACCTCAAAACACTTGCCTATTTCATCGTACTAGTGCTTTATCTCTATCAGTGTAAAATCTTCTGCTATGTCAGATTTCTTTAGGTGGTAGGTGGAAGCTCATAAGGTCGCAGAGTCCTAGTTTCCTGTCTCTGCAGTTTAACTGGCAGATCTCTCAACTTCTGCTCCCTTTCCTTTTTTCCAAAAGCTTAAATTTCTTTATGCTTTCAGCAGATTCAGGAAGTGATGAAGACTTCCTCATGGAAGATGATGATGATAGTGACTATGGCAGTTCAAAAAAGAAAAATAAAAAGGTCTCCAAGAAATCCAAGCCAGAGAGGAAAGAAAAGAAAATGCCGAAGCCCAGGCTAAAGGCTACAGGTGAGTCTATGCAAATAAAGTTACACAGTTTGCTTTAGAAGCTAGTATTTTATTTTTCTACCGTAGAAAACTCAGTGGAAATCTTGGGGTCATAGACATTCCCATATAATGTTGAAGGGCTGATTCATGTAACTTGCCATGATTTAAAGCAGCACTATGAAGTAATAAGGGGGTTTTAATTTTTACTTAAGAGATTGAGTTAGTTTCTGTGTCTCATTGGCAAAAACTGCGTAGATGGCAAAACCTCCCCTGCAGAGATACTGCAGTGTGACTTGTTTGGCACTCATGGACTTCGTGGTGTTTTCAGGGTGGAGGAAGGTGGAGAAATCTGAACTAAAGGAAGACTTGGTGCATTTCTGCAGGAAGTCTAAAATCATAATAGCAACGTATGTACTGGTTTGACAAGAGGCTAGCTATGTTATTTTATGATATCATATCAAATAATTAGTCAGGACTTGCAATTAAATAGTTTTAAAATCTCGTTAGTTAACTTTTCAGTTCAGCTTTACTAATACAGAGTGCAAAAACCACCATGTGTGTGGTATGGTCAAAGCAATGTGAAACCTGCCACTGAAGTGTCTTGTAAATCCCGTTTGTATAAAACAATAGGACTTTTTTGCCTTTGTTGCCGATCATAACTTTTATAAGCTTTTTCTTTTTTCAGTGACCCCCAGCCCAGTGAAAGGCAAAGGGAAGGCAGGCCGCCCTACAGCTTCCAAGGCAACAAAAGAAAAGACCCCATCCCCCAAAGAAGAGGATGAAGAGCCTGAAAGTCCCCCAGAAAAGAAAAAATCAACCAGCCCTCCACCAGAGAAATCAGGGGATGAGGGATCTGAAGATGAAGCACCCTCTGGTGAAGATTAAATGGCAGTTGAGGAAATATTTGTTTAAAAAAAAAAAAGAAAAAAAAGAAAAAGGAAAAGAAAACATACTTAGGGGTAGAACACGGTTTTGGCTGTGGCTTGACTCATGGGCTTTGAATGCTGTCTTTACTTTCAGCTGTTTAATACAGTGTATCCTTTTTTTAATAAGAGGAAACCCTTATATAGTAATATTTTGAAGTCAATGTTCTCTGTTGGCCATTCCGTTCTCCCTCCCCCACCAAATCTGAAAGCCATTTGAGACAAATTAACAGACCATTTAAATATATATTTTTTTCAAGGGACACTGCAGTTGTGAAGCAATAAGGTTTGAGACTGATACGTGGAAACCATACTTACAAATCATTAAGTAGAATAGATTTCCCAGTGCTGGTAAGAGTTTTTTAAAACTATTATTCTGTATTTGAATATGTGGAAAAAATGAACCTATGCTTTAACAGACTTTTGTTGATACAACTTCACTCTCAGAAAAAAAATGTAGTTGATATGAATACCAATTGAGGAAGAGGAAACATGGGGAGGAAACCTGTGTTTCTTGGATTCAGGCGCATTTTTCATGGAAAGCCACAAGAGGCTTGTAGGTGGTCCACTTGTCTTTTATTTAGAAAAGACCCTCCAATTAGGTTGCAAGATCTTTTGTCTTTGCTGGATAGGTTCCTATTCTGCTTTAGGCAATTTGCAGTTCATTCTATACAAATTCAGATATACAACCTACAAACTTCTCACATCCATTGACTCTTATTTCTTCCAAGGTTGGCTATAGATGGGCAGAATAGGGAAGAGAAATTGAAAACCGTTTTTAAAACTCCGGTTTCCATTTTGTATTGTGGAAAATGTCTTTAAAGTTTTTCCAAGGAAAGAAATAATGGATAGTGTAAAACTAAATTCTTTAGGTTTTGGGGCGAGGGATGTCCTTTTATAAATGTGAAGCAAAGGATTCCTGTAATGCTCTGGTCAGTCTCGGATCCCATGAGTCACGCTCAAGAGTTTCTCTTCTCTGCCTCCATCTGTCCTCGGAAAGGCTATGTAGTCACACCTCAGCTTCTCCAGCTGCAGTGTTGGACAGCAGACTTCCATGGATAGTGAACATCACCCTGATACCACTTCCATTTCTTCACCCTTCCATCCTACAGCGCGGGAGGCTTTGCTCCCACGTCGACATGTCTGCTTCTAACCGTTGGTCATCGTTCTGCTCCCTGAGCCTAAGGAGTGCTGAATAGGGAACAGTGTTAAAGGCTGAACCTGGGAGGAGGTGGAGGTTGGAAGCAGTGTAGCAGGGCTGTCGTTTTATAATAAAAGCAGGATGTCCTTCGAAATGCAAGACACTTCAGATGTGTGTGGTGGCATTTTAAAGCAGCCATATCCTTTTTTTTTTTAAATTCAAAGTACACAAGCCTTGGTTTTCAAACCCTAATGCAGACGTTGCTGCCATGTTTGTTGGTGGAAATACTGAAAACTGGACCTGCCGTTTTTCTTTCTTTCATTTTTTTTTTTTCTTGAACCCTTTGTGCTTTCTGTATGTTGCTCACAGTTATAGCTGACAAGCTTTGCATCTTTTTTTTTTTTGTCACAGAACTACACGTTTTGTAACCAGCCTCTTGAAGGTAACATAAGGCAGCTAATTAGTTGGATTTCTGGTGCACATGCTACCAGATTTTTAATCTTGTTTGGATTTTAGAGAGCTTTTAGATGTGATACACTAATATGACCAGGAAGGACACTTGGCTGAATGGCATAGGAAGCCTGAAGATGCTGAGCACAGTGTGGAGCCTAAAATGTGGAATAGAATATTAAGATAACAGCCGAGTGATTGTCTTGTGTGATTCATAGCCATGGATTTTATTGAGGCTGGTAAATTACTTTACCTTGGCTTATAAAAATTTAAGTTCTCTAACATTCTTTACTATGAAACTACTGTTGCCGTTACAATAAAGATGATCGGTGTTTCCATTGTAAATCTTTTTTTTTTTTTAAGTGGTTTAATTTTACAGAACAGCTTAAGGCTGGAGTGAAGTATCAGTCTTGAAAAAGAAGCAAGTATAATCCCCTCTCCTCTCCAACACCTCTTCCCACCTTCCAGATTTCTGGGAGAGCAGTGTCTCTTGCATTTTGCCTCCACTTCTCGCCCAGTGCTTCTTGGGTAATATGGGATAAAGAGTTTTAAAAACATTTGGATTAAATTTGGGGGTAGCATACGCTTTTGTGACTGCCTGGTCCACATAGTTGTTCCCCTTCGGTCTGGACTGTTTCAAGCTATTCTTGTCTGTTGGGTTCTTAGGGTTTTTTTTTGGTCTTAAAGTGTACAAGGATTACTTAAATGTATAATACCTCTAGCTGATCTGGTCAAACAGCTGTTTCTTTACCCACTAAACCAGATTTTTTCCGAAGAGTGTATTTTGTAATTTCCACTTAAAATATATTTTTGGTGGTTTTTTTTTTTTTTCTAACACAGTTAACTGAAATCAAGGCTGTGAAAAATGTTTCTGTTGTTGTCAGTTCAGGTTTTGGACTGGACTATTTTATGCCTGGCAATTTTGACCCTCTATCTTACAAAACTGTTCTGCTTTCTCGTAAGTTCATCTCTCGTGGCTGTTCCAGGCTGCAAGATGCTTATCTTTGAGTTTGTCACAACCCAAACACTATGTAAATCCTGTACTACTGGGATTTTGTAACTTTTTCTATATCTTACTGTTTTGCTGATTTGTGCAAACACTAAGCCCTAACGGTCTCTTGGTTACTCTGTTAGAAGTACAGCAGTTTACATTTTTACAGAGAGAAGAAACTTGTGAAGGTGAATTTTTTTTTTAGTACACAACAATTTTCAGTAGTGTCAGACTTAACATTTTAAAATATTCTTTTCAATTAACTTGTATTAAGCATTCTGATTTTTTGAAGGAAAGCTGTAAAAATGCATTTCTTTAGGAGCATGAATAGTTCTTCACGGAGCAGAAAGCTTCATTCACAGAAGGCGGCTTTGAAAAGATTGTCTTATGTTACACAGCTGTAGTTTTGGAGCCTTTGCAGAGAGGTAAATGGATTTATTCCAAAATTCAGTTAAATCTAGTGCTGTGCCCTGGTCTCACTCTTAAAATGGTAGTTCATCACTAACTTCCATTATAGATCCTTTCGTACTTTCTGTTTCTGAATCCACACCACCACATTCAGTTTTGTGGTTATATGCCAATAGTACTGCCTTTAACTGGCCACAAGGCTTCATCAGTAGAAATTTGCAATTTTCAGTTGGAATTTCATACTAAAGATTATTTGCTTCAGTTTCTCTTCAATCAGCATGAGAATGCCAAATGTGTCAAGCTAAATGGGTTTCAGAATGGGTTGTGGGTGAGAGCGAGACTTAGAAGTGGGGCAGCCAAGAAGCTTTTAATTTTGTTGTTTTAACTTCATCAAAGCAGAAGAGGGTGTGAGGAGAGAAGCAGCACACCTCGGGTGACTTCTGCTAGGGAACCTCACCGATGCCAGGTAATGGTTCTGAGAGCGCTCGGCTCCCTTGCCACCACACGGCTGCATCCGCGGGGATGGACTGCTAGGGCAGTGGCAGAAGATGTGCTTGAATTCCTTTTTTTTCTTTTTCTTTTTTTTTTTCCCTCTTCCCCTCCACTGGTGATGGTCACAAAGGTACAATAGACACTGAGGCACCCAGGTTAAGGAGGGAGGGAAGTAAACTGTAACATGCTGGAAGCTTTTGAGCTGTAGAAACTGGTGCTTTGCTTTATGTAATTTGTTTGTGAAGTGTTTATTTTTATAACAGATCATATTGTTGAACACATGGTTCTTAAAAACTACAAACTGATCCATGAGTTTAATATTGGAGAAGTGGACGTTCATCTGTTGGGGGAGGCAGGGTCTGAAAATGTAAGCAGATGGATATTTAAAGGGACACTGTCACAAAACAGTTGGTGGCATATAGGATATGTTAGTTTGGGGGACTCATCTATATGTGGAAATTCTATATTCTATATGTATGTGAGCAAATAGAAAATTTTCCTACAGTTTTGGGAGGTTTAAATACAAGTTCTGTGCATGAAACTAGGAGGCAAAACTAACTGTTCTTACTGTCCAAGATGACTTTTTTTTTTTTAAAGTACTCTGAGGAATATCAGAGCTCTGAAAGATGACAGTGTCCTTCCGAGACCTCCCCAAATCAGGTGTATCCTCGGTGTAGACTTCCCACTTCAGTAGATGACTGGCATTTGAATGTCTTTTCATTGAACTCTTTATATTAAAAACAAACCGCAGATATTTCTAAGTCTAGTCAAGTCCTCGCCATGTGCTGACTCTGTATCAACCACTGTTGGCAGCGCCTCTCTAGCCTGCCTGCCCCCTTCAGCTGCGTGAGTCGAGTGGGTCCATCGGTCCGAGCATGCTCAGTGTGACTGCAAAACACCATTGTGCATATGCTTTGTATATTGGGGCACGGGTTTTTTATATATATATTTTGGGAGGGGTAGTGGGTGGGATGGAGAAATACTCAATCAGCTTAAGCCAGAATAATGTGTGTAAAAGCCCCTGAAGTATTTTGTGTGTGAGTGCGCGGGTGTGAGTGCGCGCATGGGAGTGTCTGACATCTTATTCCCTTTGTGTTCTGAAGATTTGTGAGTTTTACTCTTTTTTTTTTTTTCTTTTCCTGCAGAAGCAATTGTTACAAAAATTGTAAATAAGAGCAACATAATTTTTGTTTAACCATGAACATCATGTCACAGCAAACCCTGAATAATCACTTTGAAGGTAGAGGAGGAGACTCCAGGTAGGGCCTTGGGCCTTTGGCTGTCAGCAAGGCATCATTATATGGTATGCGACAAATATTTGTCTTGAGTATTTGCAATCTCTTGTTGAGCTTTTCTAAAAATCAGGCTCTTTGCAGTTCCCCTCCCCATCCCTTTTATTTTTATTTTTTTTTAATCTCAAGAGCAGATAGAAAAAGGGCAGCGGCAGTGTTCAGTGCTGCTGGCCCATGGGGTGTGTGTGCAGGCGTGGCTGTCGTCACTGGGCCCGGTGGGCTTGGCGACTCTTGCAATACCTTGGCAATATTGAGATCTACTGCATGGTACTAGGAGTTAAGTCTGAATGTAACATTAATCCTTTATTTAAAATAAAAACAACACTTTTTTTTTTTTTTTTTTTAAAGGGGTTGAAGTGAACATGACTGTTGACCATGTTCGTGAATTTATAGATGCAACATTCATTGGTAGAATTGTGTGATGGTCTTTTGTGCTACTTAATTTTACATATTCCGGTCTCTGTATGTACCTGCAAAGAAAGAGAAAAAAAAATTAACAAAACCCTGCTTTGCTTTTATTGAAGGGTTCCCAGGACTGCATACCTGCTCCTGAGCTCTGTTTTAAGTATGTGTATCCTTCGCTTGTATTTTGTATTAAAAAAAACACAAGGAAAAAGAACCCTTTATTGTTCAGCATGTTGGAATTGTGTCCCCTCTCTTATTTTTCTCCTTTTTGGAATATATTAAGCAACTCATTCTTCTGTATCTTTTATTTTCTTTTGTAAACTTTTTGGTTTTGTTTAAAAATGGCTTTATAAAAGGGCTTTTATAACCCATAAACATGACTTGTGTAATTTTTCTGCTATTCAAAGGTATTATTCTTCTGTGGTTGTTTTTTGGTTTGTGAATGTTAGTAAGGTGTAAAAACACTCTCCTCTTTCCCGATGTCTGATAGCTTTGGGATTCACTCCTTTGCAGAGCTCATGCTTTCTCTGAGGGGAGGGTAAGTCAGGTTTTGGCCAGAACACTTTGGCAGGTACGACTTTCCCATTTCTGCCTGGGAGCTGAGGGCAAGGTTTAAAGAATTAAATCGTATTGGCTATAAAGAACACGGCCCTTGGTTTCACAGGCTTTTCTGCGAGAGGGTTGTGAGTTGAGGTTTTCAGATTCAAAACCAATTACAAAAATTTATGCTGAGGAGAGACAAAGCCATTTATGTGTCACACTCGCCTCTGTGAGCAATCCTCGGCGATCGATAGCCTTTTTATTTCTCCACATGTGCTCTGGCAACGACAGTAACTACACAGCCTCCTCTTTGGGGATATCGGATGAGAGGAACGCGTTCCTCAGGAACGCGTGCTACGTCATCGTTAGCTGGTTGTGGTTTCCAAAGCAGCTGCAGTGCCCCGGTACAGGCCGCTTTCTCCACGCTTTGTCCTGGGCACTGGAGCTTGTGGGGCACGGTGAGTTTGTACTTTTAATAAATCAATTGCTGCAGATTTCATCTAGCTTCCTGCAGATCTCCATTCTGAGGCCGTGCCACAGCACGCTCGGCCGCAGCTTCACCAGCCTTGGCGCCTTTTTTCGCGCTGTGTCCTCCCCGTGGCCCCCAGCAGGGGGCGCCCTTTCCCCGCACCCCGGGGCGCCGCCGGGAACGGGGCGGAGGGGCCGCGGCTGCGCCGAGCAGGGGGCGAGCGCTGCGCTGTCCCACCGGCCCCTGCAGCGACCTTCGTGTTGTGCTCGGGTCTGCCCTAAGAACCGAAGCTGCGGTTCTTAGGGTGAACACCTGAACGCACCCGTTTCTGATCAGGTTTAGGGTGAACACCTGAACGCACCCGTTTCTGATCAGGTTTAGGGTGAACACCTGAACGCACTCGTTTCTGATCAGGTTTAGGGTGAACACCTGAACGCATCCGTTTCTGATCAGGTTTAGGGTGAACACCTGAACGCATCCGTTTCTGATCAGGTTTAGGGTGAAGCTTCTGGGATCCCAAGAGACTCAATTTTCCTAAGGGTTCGGTACAGCAAAGCACCTACGCTTGTGGCCGTATGGAGTGAGTCATTCTGGTATGTCTTGCGCTCGCCCCAGCTCAGCAGCATGCTCAGCGGTGGTCTCGCAGACATTTGGTGCTCCGTACAACTGCACAGGAGACCAGGTTCCCATTGCCACCAGTTGCAGCATAGGGTGGTTGATGTATTTGTTGTCAGAGGTTGTTTTGGGGTACTTTGTGAAATGCCATCTCTGTTGCCCCGTACGCTTCTAGACAACTGTAAGCTCGTGCCTGGCTGCAGATCCCGCTTCTCTGCTTGTTCTATTTTAAATTGAGATTGTGTAACCTAGGTGTGTTTGGTGTTGGATGCTGCTGTTGACAATGATGCTCCAGGCTTCTGGAACAGAGTGGTTTAATAAAGCAGCTTATGGCATTCCTCCCTTTTCTTTTTATACATACCAGCCAATTAACCTTGACAGGTATTTCTCCTTCGCTGCTATGGTATCTGCAGTTATATGCTGCAGTCCTGATGTGGATTCTTTGTTTGGAGCAGCTGTAGCACCTTCAGGTACTGCCACACTGCTTCAGTTTGAGGATTAATTACCAGTTAGCGGACGTGGCACTTCTTTTGTCCCCACAAGTAAACACTACTTCCTTACTCTAAGAAATGGTGCAATACTGGGATCTGTGAACTCTTTTTCAAGACCTACTCTTCTTCCCCACTGCTCTTTGACCATCCTGTGTATATGCAGCCTTTAGTTGCTTTTCTCCCCAGTATGGCTCTCTTGAGCCCGGTGCATTCACTGACTGCTCAGTCCTGTGGGCAGATGCTCTGCCAGCATAAGTTAAAAATCCCCATTGCTTTTGTAGTACTATTTACAGGTAATTAATACCAGAAACAAATTATTTGTTTTCACATTTAATGGATGTACATCTGAGGAGTGGACGCGCATGGGGTTTTGTAACCACAGCGAGCGCTGCCAAACCAGGGGGATAAGATTCCCTTGGCAAAGAATACTAGCTGTCAAATTTTAATCTGGCAGAATTTTGCCTCGGGAATATCCTGTTTGTGTTTCTCTCAGTAGTATTTGGTTATAGAATGAAAATAAAGTCAAAAGGTGGAATTCAAGATTAGATCTGTTTTCTGCAGGACAGCTTGTTCTGGCCCTATAGGAGGCCTTGGAAGAGTCAGTAACTGGGCCAGAGTTGATTGAAGGAGCTGCTGTTCTGTTCTTGCCCATCTTGCATGTTGAAGGAACCTTGGAAAAACTCTGGAAACTGAGCAATTTCCCAGAAAATTCCCTGTACTTTAAAAGCATATTTTTAGGTATAATTTTGATGTAGCAAACCACAAAGTGAACAGGTGTTTTGGTTTTTTTTTTTTCACTTCTTTCACTGGTATTTGGGGTCTATGTACCATGCAATATGACACAGCAAGTGTAGAAAGATCGCAGTAATAACCTGAACTGCGGAGCTGGTAGGAAGGCTGTCCTGGGCGTGCAGCCTGAGGAGAACACGTTGCTCCGGAAGGCGTCTGTTCATCGCGCGTTGACCGAGACGTGCTAAACGTCTGTAACGTGTGATGTGTGAGACGTGAATTTGATCTGGGAGTGCCGATTGTGAGTTCATAACCACATCCTGGGCTAAGACACATCTCCAGCTTCAGGGTTTTACTAGACCAGGAAATGGTTTTGTGTGTTTGGGGTTTTTTCCTCTTTCCATAGATACAGTTCAAGTTCAAGTGCTGTTATCCCACTGTGGGCAGGCATCGGAATGCACTCTCCCCTGTGAATTAAAAAGACCAGTAAGGGATAGCTCCTTTCTAAAGTCAATGCTGAATTAAAACCTGTAGGTCAAATTCAGCCCCTGGCCTTAAATCATGGTTGCACTTTGGTCTCCTGCCTGTGGATGCTTTTTGATGGACAACAAATGAAAATCTTGCACGCAGTCAAAGGCATTTCCTGTTCTATCTCTTCAATAATATTTTACTGGCCCTTCAAAATTATAGGCTTTGTTTTATATTCAGGGGTTTGCTTTATATTTGCCTGCAAATTCTGTAGTTTGAAGAGAGACTGGTATTTTATTTGAATAATCTCTTGTCTTTCAGATTGAATAACATTTGTGTTTTGAGTAGATAAGATAACAGCTCCAGCAGCAATAAATTTCCTGTTGTCACACTATCTTTTTTCCTTAAGCATTTCTAACTAAGCAGTTGGCCTTGTTAGGAGGGTTTGGTAAGCATTATCAATTAGTGTCTTTCCTTAACTGTGAGGTCTGTTAGCTTTGTTCATTACAAACATTTTCAAACATTTTTGATTAATTTGAGTGCTTGATGTCTGAGAACTTCTGTCCTCCTCTTCTTGTGAGATGAAGTTAGTACAGATTTTTTTTTTTTAATGGACTCTTTCTGCTTGGAATTTTTTTTTTTTTTAGTTAAATGGTCTTCTGAATGTTTTATAAAAAAGGATATTATTGTAGTCTCTCCTAAAGTGTGCCCTGTGTTTCTGCTTCACTTCCTGAGAAATGAATGAAGGGAAGGAATAGTTTGAGTAAAATCCTATTTATTATATAGAGCCATCATTTCTTTTCCCCTAAACTGGCTTTTTTTTTTTTTAATTTTTATTTCTCTGCTGATTATGCTTCTGCATTTGAAACAATTCTTTCTGTTCCCAAAAAGAGTTCAGTACATTAGTTTTAAACAAATAGGTGACACATTTCTGAAAGGCAAACTAGGTCTCATATTTGGAAGTGACTCAGGTTTTTTCAGTCTCATTCACTGTTTCTTGCACCTTTAAATGTGTAATATCACTTAAGTGACTTTTTAAACATATTTCCTTCTTTTGTTGAGCAAGGGTGCCAAAAGGAAAAAGAAAATATCCTTGGGCACAAGTCTTTATTCGCACCCTTGTGCCTCCTTCTCCCCACACCACCAAGGGCTTTTAAGCATAAAAGACCAAGTTGCAGAGTTTAGCAACTTGTGTTATATTTCATTTTATATTTCATTTTTCCAAGTCAGTTAAATGCAAACATAGATATTCTTAATGTGAATGGATCACTTTGAAAAAGAAAGTTGTCGTATGAGTGCTAAATATTGCTGTCTTGGCTCAGATCTGATGTGAGTTTGTTGGATATTTTTTTCTTTCCCGAAATACGTTTTCAGTCTGCTTTAAATTCATGGACTGCCTTCCACCGGCCAGGTCTGCTGGACGGCTGTGCTGAGCGTAGGTGAGGACAGGAACTCTGAAACCTCCTTTAAGAGGGACTCAAGCCATGCTACAGCTCGGACCCAAAGACAATTTGGGGAGAAGAAACCAGCTCCCTTGACCCCCTGGCAAATCTGACGGGCTGGAGGATGGCTCTCTGCCTCCGAGTATTGCTGCCCCAGGCCCAACTTTCTGCAGGTGCCCCTGAAGCGCTCTTCACGCGGCTGGAAAGAGAGCAACTGAGACCAACGTGCCCGATGGGTGCAGCGTGGGAAGCAGGCTCTAGGGAATTATTCTCTTTGCACGTTCAGGTATTTTAGTTCAAACTCAACAAGGAAGAGAGCAGCTCTCTGATCTGAGGGTAGAACATTGTGCTAATTAAAATAAACAAAAATTCCCAAGATTTTAAATGCTTGAAGGTATTGCTGACACCAAAACAAATAACCAAGATTTAAACTCAGCCGGGTCTATCTGGCAGCAATGGCAGAATAGCTGTTGGCATAACATACTTTTTTTATGTTAAAAAAAAAAAAAAAGCTGCCACCTCCTTTTCCTCCCTGATATTGCAATGTTTCTCAAAACTTACTTTGATCTCCAGGCTTTTCTCTGAAGTACATGGATGTACAACAAGGAAGGGGCTGGAAATGCCATCTCTAGGCACACGTTCCATCTGCTCTACGGGGCTGTGCTTGCATAGCAGGTTAAAACCTTGTTAGTGTAGGCAAAGTTTGTCCTCGTGTGTAGTGAGGCTTGCTAATAAACCTGGACTCAGTCTGCTGCTAGTTACAGCACATTCCTCATTGGAATACATCTGAAATTACCCTGACTAAAAAGAAAAATAATGGAGGGTGGGGGAAAGCCAGTTGAAACAAATTATTTGTGTTCTTGGGAATCTTCTCCATCTCACTGAAGAGCAGATTTGATGTCAGACCCCTGCAGCCCTACCCTTTTGCTACAGCTGAAGGAGAGAGAAGCTGGGGGGTCACGTGGTGGGAAAGTTGAGAAATGCTGTATAAAAGTCAGGAAAAGGAGAAAGAACCTCAAGGAGACTTGTCCTCATGAGGCTGACTCAGATGCTGTCTGAATCATGTGCACCTCTCGGCATGTGTCTTGTCTCTGTACACAGCTGGAGAGCTTGAAGATGTTTCTTCTGAATTTTACTGAGAAGTGGCCATGATCTATCAGCTGGTGACTTTTGAGCAGCCCTGCTGTAGAGAAGGCACGGTAACGAGCAGTCCTGTGTTAATTCTTGTGGCAAGGCTGCCTGATCTTTTTGAGCTCTCATGTTCAGGCTTCTGCAAGAGAAAAATTCCCCTTTACAAATCAAGGCAAGTGACAACTAAATCCACTCCGGAAGAGGTTTCTCGGCTCCTTAAAAAAAAAAAAGGGAGGGGGAGGGGGGGGGGG
>WHYT01015787.1:65561-76789 GCA_009806455.1 Tetrax tetrax
GCGCCGGGCTGAGCGGAGCCCCGGGCGCCGCCGAGGTAGGGTTAGGGCCGGGGGTGCGGGGGGACGGGACGGGGCTCCGGCTGCCGAAGTTTGTAGTCCCGGGGAGCGGCTCCCGCTTTGGGGGAGTTCGGAGGGGGTCAGAGCTGCGCTTGTGTTTGCAGGCGGGAGGAGAGCGCTGCTCCGCGGGGTCCCGGCCGGGAACTGTTGCTCTGCTGGGACGAGGAGGCTGCGGAGGCATCTCTGGTCCTGCCGATGCTCCTTGCCGGCCGGCGCTAGCGTGGCTGTGGGAAAACAAAACGCACGCACGAAAAACACCCCGGCGGGTCAGGAAGCGGAGCGAGAGGGGCTGCAGGTAGGGCTGCTGAGCCGTGCACCGCCCCTCCTCGGCCTCCCCGCGCCCTGCGAGCGCCTGGGCGCGATGCGAAGGGTTGTTTCTTTTCCCCATACTTCTCATTGTTGCAGAGACGTCTGCCGTGACCAAGTTCATTTGGAAGATTGTCGAACGGGAAAAGAGTTTGGGAAGCGCGAGGTGAATGCGGACCTCCAGAAATCCTGAAGACTTGCGGGGACAGGTCAGTGAATCCTTAGAATCAAAGGAAGCCAGCACTTGACAAAAGGAAGTTTTCATTGCACCTAATTGTAAGCTCCGGCTCAGGTTTGCTGCCAGGTTAACCTGTCTCTCTCCTTCAGCTGTAGCAGGAGTCTGAGGAGGCTGTCTTTGTAAAAGTGGTACCTAAATGTCATAATGTGGGTATTCTGTAGATTACTGACTTTGGCAGGGCTAGAGACTTTGGTGATAAAATGCCTTAGTTGTTTATGGTAAAAATAAACTAAAGGACTAATTTGTCTTCCCGTGAGTGACAGCTTTAGGAGGAAGAGAAAAGCACTAGAATAAACTAATGCTTTTATGCCAGTGATGACCAGACTTGGTAAGCTGCTTGATTTTCATGCTTGCCTTTAATTAAAAAAAAAAAAATAAAAATGAAAGGGACATGTATCAGGAACAGCTTTCCAGGTCCTCATCTAGATCTGTCAGACTCATTAGCAGTACAGAGAAAGTGGCCAGGCTCAAACCATATCCCATTCTGGCACTGTTTTAGTTCTAGGTGTGAGTTCAAGAGAGCAGGGTTTGTGTGTGTAACATGAGAGTAACTAGAGATTTACAGAAATAGAACATGAGTAAGAACTTCAAAAGTACCCAAATGACTTGGCCATTGAAGTCAAGCAGGCACTCCTGAAAAACGTGTACCAGCCTTTAAAAGTTTTCTATTATTCACCCTACCTGCAATTTTCGGTCTTTTTTTTTTTTTTTTTTTCTTTTTTCCTCCTTTAAATGTGTGATGCTACCTGGACTTTCTTGCATCATCCGTAGCTACAACCCTTCCAGTTGGTGGGGAGTGGCTGTGGTGGAGGAGCCAGGAATGCCAGATTCCCAGCCCTCTGCTTGGATTCCAGGCAGTGCCTTAAACTCTGGAACTTATTACCACAAAATGTCGTGGAAGCCAAGAGTGCTTGGCTTATGGGATTTGAAAAAAGGATTAGAAACTTGATATGGATAACAAGAATCTCCAGAATTAATAGCAAATGAAATGAGAGCTTTACAAGGGATATAAATCCCTGTATTTCAGGGCCTAAACCAATCTTGGGATTTAGTAGGAAACTTCTCCTTTTAGGGAGGTTTTTCTTGCGCTGTTTGCTGGTGGGTATGTTCCCCTACAGCTTGTTACGTACGTAGCCTGTGCAGTGTCATCGGTGAGAGTGTCTTGTCTTCTTGAAGGGGTCCTGATTAAAGCACCTGCAGCTCAGGATGCTGCCCAACATCGAGGTGCTGCTCGAAGGTCCAAGCCATGTGGCTTTGTGTGGAAGCTGCCTAGAGGTCATGGTAACGTTACCTGGGAACGAAGCAGTGGTCTTACAGACGCTCCGATTATCATCGCTGTCGTATAACAGAGTAATAGTGGGTACTGCAGTGTCCTCTGGACAGACTCACCAGCAGCATCCTTTTGAAGGTGCACAGTCAACTTTAGTCGGCAGTGAGAAGTGCAGAATCCATAGTGTGAGAAACTGAAATCACTGGGCTGATTGCTGAGTTGGGAAATGGAGCCTTTGGTCTGCTTTATCTTTGCCAGAGACCCTAGGAAATATGGATGTCTAGCATAAACTCTTGCTAACCTTTTCCCAAAACTGTTTATTTTGCTGGAGCACTCAAGTGGCAGCGTTGAGGGGTGGAGGGGAGTGCTGTTTCTATTTTTTCCCCTGAGTTATACATCTCTGCTCTTTGACTAAAGCTTCTGTATAGGGTTTAGGGTGATGGCTGGACTCTTGGGGCTGATGCTATTGTGAGTGCATGCTCTTAAAAAGAAAAAAAAATAACCTTAGCTGCCCAGTTTTGTAACAAAGCTGCTAGTAGAAGCTTTGTTCAGAGTATGGACCAAAAAAACTAGTCCTAAAAGCATCAAATTCATTGTATGATGAAGTGACAGGGCAAAAACTGCTCTTCAGACATAACTGTGTGGGTCTCCTTGTGTATGTTTCTGCAAAGCCTCTTTGGAAATATTAGCCTGTCTGCAGAGTGCCTGCATCACCCTGAAAATCTTAACCCAAAGCCTACGGTGTTGGATCCACAAAAACTCTGAGGGTTTGCAAATTACGCCTGAGGAATGTACAAAAGCAAAGGAAGACAAATGTTGATGCTCTGGAAAAGCAGTCTTTATAAGGGATATTTTTTAATCTACTGGACTATATTAGTCTTAATCTCTGGCTTCCATAGTTTTACACCGACAAAAAACCAGCGTGAGAAGTTATGCCTGTGGCAGTTCCCTGACTGCTCCCTTTCTAAGGACTGCTGCAGACAGTGATGTGGCAGAGAACTTCAAATACTGCTGGGTTTGTGTGTCCTTCCCCACACATTACTAGCGGTTGGTTTGATTCAGGCTGCCTGTTAGTCTGTCAGGCCTGGTACCAGGCTAGACCAGTGCTAGGAGCTTGCTTAAATGACAAGAAAAAAAACACATAACAGGCATTATAAAGTAATTTGCTGATGGTCTCTCTTTTTCTCAAAGGCTATACGTTCTCAGGCAATTTAGGTGTATTTCATGCGCAGCAATGGATACAGCACTGTGCGCTCTGACTTCGGTCTCCTGAGAGGTTTACACCACTTTTGTCACAGTGGGATTGTAGCGCTTTTCAGACAAGCTATAAGTGATGTGAGTAACATCTGTGTTTATCCTTCACCTTTCTCAGTGTTGAAGCAGTTCATCTAAGGAGTGTCTTGTTTTGGTAGTTGACTGCTTTGGGTTTTCTTTAATGTGTGTGTTGCTATCTCCTTATCTTGGTGAAGGCAGCATCAAAGCAAAACACTTGACCCATTGAGTGAAAGTTGTGGAGGTTTGTGATGGATTCAAGGCTTCGAGGGAGCAGAAGCAAAAGGACCGGAGGGACGGGAGGAGAGGAGCTGCGTAGCGTTAAGGGTGACCAGGCAATAATAGTTGTAAAGCTTTGTACTCAGGAATAGTAAGTGGCAAATAATACAGAGAAACCATGCAGAGTTATATCTGGTGAATCTCCTCCGTTCGTTTCTGCTGTTACAAATAATTCCATCATATGATCATGCCCTGTGGCTTCTGCAGGAGGTCGGGGGCAGTCAGCATAGGATGGCTACTTTTAGCTAGAACTGACCCCAGACAGCCAACCTGTGGAGTCTTGTGATCCTTCAGCCATGCAGTTAAACTCATGATCGAGGTTGTGGAGCAAGGGAGTCATGAGAAGCTTGTGAGCAGCTGTCAACTATTTTCAGTGTTGACATGATTTCTGAATGCTTAACATCAGATGTCGAAACTGTCCATGTGAAAACAGGAACCCTCGGGCTCAGCTAAGAAAGGGGACAGAGACCCTCCCAGAGGAATTTTTTTGCTTTTAGAAAACAGAGGAAACATCAAAGCAGTCTCTGCAAGGTAGTCAAGTAACATATGTGCTCATAGAACACTGCCTGTAAGCCTGGATCTGCGTAACGTAAAGGAAATCTTGCACTCACCGCAAACAAAAGAATAGGAAGATAGTAAACCAAGTAATTATTTTTGAAGTTCTGTGTCCTGATGCTCCTACTGCTCAGTCAAACCACGTTTGCCTCTTACCTAAGGCTGACAATATGTTCAATCCATGTATCCCTTGAAACCTGTTCTATTTCTTGTGCTGCTGTTGCTCTGCACTGCTGTAGAATCGGAGTCTAATCTTGAATTACAGAGCTACAGAAGTTGCTGATGTGTCCACCAGCTAAGGTATTGAGTTGCTTGTTCAAAAAACATAATTAAGTGGAACTATAAAGTCACCATTTTATTATTATTATTATTATTTGTATGCGTGCTGTTCCTTGGAGGTCCTCAAATTTGTGCCCTTCCTCCTTGTTTTCATATTCTAAAATGTCAGTTCCTCTTGCAGTTCAAAAATATTTGTTTAACATTTTGCCAGCCTGCATAAGAGGAGAAACAGACCCCCATGAATATTGTCTGGCAAAATAAGAAGTGTGATGTAGGAATGTGGTCCGAATGGCTTCTTTGTCTCAGTGCTGGAGGGTGGCTGGAACACACACAGCAATAAGCAGGTGCTTGATTTGCAGCTCTGAACAGTTTTTCTTTCTCCACATTACTGTATATGTATTAAAAGAAACTGCTGCTAGTCCAGATCTCGAGGCCCTGGCCCCGTCTTACATCCAGAGAAGCTTTATTTGAGTAACACAAAAAGTCAGCTCTGATGAATTGAGAAAAAACCAACTTCTGGTGACTTGCAGATGAATTCTCATAATTGCTAGGTTTTGAATGCTCAGAAGGTGTAAGGATGGCCTCTGGCAAAATAATGAGGTTTATTTGAAAAAAGAAACTTAAAACAATGATGGGCACTGGCTTTGGTTTGTGAGGTCTAAGGTTTTTCTCTTCAATCAAGGGAGCAGATTTTTTTTTTTCCACCTTCATTTTGTTGGAAGCTGAAGTTCTCTGTGGTGGTTTGTCTCCAGGACCTAGGACTTCAAGAAAAATCCAAATGTAATGAGTGCAGTGACTCAAATCCGTGCAAGTTGTCAGCACTCAAAAGGCATTAATGTTCTTGCAGAGCAGGCTAACGCCAGCATCAGGAATGATGTGTACATAGTTGTGGATAACATCGAAATCTTGCTTTAGATTTATGGGTTTAGACTTTGGGTGTAATGGTGCATGCCATAAAATCCGTGGAACACGCTTTCTTTACCAAACATTAGGAGTGGCTCCTGCTGGGATCTGACCTGCCGCAGCAAAGAAACTGAGGTGTTGGTCAGACCTCAAATACAACGCTATTCTGCCATCTCCTCCCAATCGCCTGCTTCTAACTTAGCAGCAGTGGGTAGAACTGGCTCTTCAGTTGGGTTTGAAGTGGATGTAAACGTACTCACTTCTCTGTCCTCTCTGCACAGAGACCAAACACCTCTATGTTACTCTGGAGCCTGTGCGTGAGTTCTCTGATGATGATTTTAAGCTTTTTCCGTCAGCAGTGCTCTGCTGGGAAATACTGAGATGTACTCTGCCCCTGGAGAAGCATCTGCCACTGATCCAGGATGTTACGGTGCTCTTTTCCCTCTGCCCAGGGCTGTAATCACTTCTGTTGTGATCCTCTGTTCGGAGAGGGGGTACCCAAAGCGTTTAGGTGATCTACGGGACCGGACGCTGCTGTGGTTGAGTGTCCTCTGTTAGTGCCCTCCCCACCCGTGGGATTTACTGCTTATCGCTGTGCTGCCTTGGTCTGGATTTTGGAAGAAATTCTCCCTTTGCTTGGAGCTGTGCAAACAGAATGAAGGCTTGTTCTGGTCACAGGGAGAGCTTCCTTGTAGGTCTGTGGCGAGAGGCGGTTCGTAAATACAAAGCCATGGAGCACAAAGGAACAATGAGATGACAGTGGCTTTCCGAGGCAGGAATCTGGGCGTACCAGGTACTGGCCCGTGGCGTGACAGGGAAGGGCTTTGTGCGGGCACTGTTGCTGTTGGACTCCAGAGGTGCGTTTGGGAATGTTTATGACAAATGACTCCTGTGCGCGAGGGGCGGTGGGAGCAGCTGGAGCAGCGCTGGAACAAAAGGCTGCTGTGCTACAGCCAAGGCCGACTGAGCAATTAATGGGGCTGGAAGGGTGGCTTTTTGTGAGAGTTGACTAAAGGTGGCTTTAGTGGCTAAATATAGTCTGGGTAGGGGTCTGACCATGCGTATAAAAAGGTGAGCACAGGAATTACACAGCGAATAACTGGAGGGAAGGAAGGAAGGAGGGACGCTTCCCTGCTATTAAATTTCTTAGCCCGTGAATATCGTTTCAGGGAAAATTCTTGCAACCTCAGTGCTCGAGATCCGTCCATCCAGACTGGACAAATCACTGGAGAATGTGCTGTTGGGAGCAGTCCTGCGGCAGCCCCCGGGGAAGATGATTCAACCAGCCCTCTTTTATCTTTGATTTCTGTGAACACAGTCTACATTTGTGCTGCCCCCAGATACTCCCATTCATCACTGTCTGGGGCCAGTGTTGATTGCGGCGCGTAAGCCTTTTGGGCAAGAGCAGGGAATGCTAGCTATCCCCTCTGCTAACCGGAGACTCTCGCTGAGGCTAGTTAGCACATGCTGATGCACAGCCAGAACGGCTGCTGGTGATAAGCCCTTTCCCGGCTCTTGCTGGGCAAAGCCAGCGCTGTGCCTGCCCGAGGTGCCCTGGCTGTTTGCCCAAGGCAGCCTGGAGCATGTTGCAGGGATATCAGAGGTCTTTCTGCTTCATTTGTAGCTCACTGAACTTTACTCCAGTAAATACGGGCAAGAGAGAGCCCAGCGTGGAGAGAAAATCCTGCCTCTGCTCCCAGTGTGAAATGCACAAACTTTCATTGATCATCTGCCGTTACAGCAGGCTTTTTCGGCAAGCGCTGAGTAACTTCGTTGCTCGGACCGCTTTCCTGCCTGTCCTCCTTGACAGATGCAGCCTGTACTCCGTATCGGAGCGGGAAGCTAACCATGTGCAGCAGAAAGCCTGAACGCCCCTGCTCAGAGGGCTCTGCAAGATCCAGGGAGCTTTGAACTTGAACTCCATGCTTAATTGCTAAAAAGCGAATCATTTAGGACTGATATTCTTTCCAGGGTTCAAAATAGGAGTTAGTCCTGTTTGTAAGGAGAGACGGGGTGGTGAGTGAGGGGGTCTTGCTGCATTCACCTCCTGTAGAAACGGCAGCCTGGAGCCTTGTCTTTTCAGAAGCTGAAAACTCCCCTTCCAGATGCTCTGTGCTGCTGCGTGTTCTCTGAAAACGGCTACAGCTTAATGTTAAATCCCTGGATGTTCGCAGTCCGTAACACGTTACGCTGATAATGAGAATGGGAAAGGAAAAGGCTTCTTAAGTTTCCCCATAAAGATCTTCCGGTGAAGCTTATCTGTCTTAAAAAATAAAATTTGATTGCTTCTTATCTTTGTAATTATCCAGGCAATTTCAGGCAGAAGTAAAATCATAGAATCTCATGTTTTCAGACCCAGGCCTCACGACTGCTCTGCCACGATAAGAAAACGACTCTCTCTGCTCCAGCAGTGATCTGAGGGCCCTTGCTAACACAGAGAAGTTGACGTGCTGCAGGCGGAAGTCAGGGCTTGTGCACAGTTTTGCTACCCCAAGCACGTAAAACTGCTGTTTTTATAAGAAAGATCTCAGCACTCTGATACGTGGTCTTTGACTTTAATACGCCCCAGAGAAATCCTGTTATTCCTGCACACGTGCTCTTCGCCTGCCCCGTTGGCAGAGGGTGCTGGCCTGTGGCTGGTGTGGCAGAAGGTGCCTTACTGGCAGTCTGGCATCTCGGCAGAAACTCGGCTGAAGGCAAGAGGATGAGCTGGGAACACGGGTGGTTGGAGAGCCAGCAAGCAGAGTGGAAATGAGGGACAGGCAGCGCAGACAGCGGTATCTTACGGTGATTCCCAGTCCAAAGTATTTGGAGAGTTTTGCTTTCTTCCCTCCCCCTGTGAATTTGTCCACCATGGGTGGCTGCCTGTTCTGCAGCCGTTCTTGCACCGGTTCTGACACGAGCAGTTGCACGATCCCTTCTCAGAGCGGGGGGGTAAAACCCAGCCGTTCCCAGGAGAGCTGTGGGCTGCTGCCCAGCTCGTTTGCCTCTCATGTACTCAGGGTCTGATGTGACTGATGTGGGTTCTGTACTCACAGCTGTCTTGGGGCTATTCCTCACGCTGCAAAGGCTCTTTGTCTCATTCAAAGCCATGACCTCATTTTAGAGACAGAAAACAGAGAGGGAGAAACCCACCAACCTGCCAGCGGAGGTCAAAGGGCTTGCTGAGAGATATGTTAGCATCAAACTTCTCCGGCAGGGACACAAATAACTGGAATTGCAGACCAGAAAATTACCATGAAAAAATGGACTAACTACCATGTGATTACAAAAGAGTCCATTAGTTCTGTGTGTGTCTAGGATTCAAAGTGTATCCTTTGAGGAAGAGCGTGAGGTCACGCTCACAGAACTGGAAGCAGAAGGGACTGTGTGAGTCTGTGCCTGCTGCTCTCTGAGGACTGCCGCGCGAGGAGTTTTAACCGGTTGTTCTCCTCCCTCTTTCCTAGGCGCAGACCTCGGCAAATGTGACTTCTGGCAAAATGAGGGAAGGCTGGATTTCGGTGTTAGGTGGCAGCAGCTCCTGCTGTGGTTAAATTTGTCAGACCCCTCGCTGCTACTTTATAATCAGCCTGTTTGGGTACTGTTTTGGCTAACGAGCACCCGTCAGCCCTCCTGCCAGGGCTTGGCAGTTTGTTTCTGGAGAGCTCCCGGCCGCTGCTGGCCCTGGATGCGTGGCTGATGGTCTGAATTGGCAGTCTCACATGTCAGTGCCAGCCGTGGCCTTTGTTCTGGCCACTGGTTTTTGTTGGTACCTCAGAACCATCCTCTCCGTCCGAAAACTGGTCCCGAGACTCAGCTGACCCCATGACAGTCACAGCTTTCCAAATAAAGCCAGAAGCTCTATCGTGAATTGGAAGCCCAAAAGCTGCCTTGGAACCGCGGTATGCTGGAGGCAGGAGGAGCCGAAGTGTGGCCTTGCCTTGCTGGGGAGTCAGACGTCCTGTTAGGCATTTGTGCTTTAGTTGGAAACAAGAAGTTCCAATTTCGGTTCCCGTTTTCCCAGCCCTGCAAAGCGGACACAATAAAGCAGCTAGGGTTTCTGCTTTCCCATCTCCTCTCTGTAACAGATGAGGAAATTATTCTCCTTCTACTCAGCACTAATGATTAAAACTCAGAAGTTGTGTGTCACTGTTTTCAGAGCAGTGGGACAGCCGTGTGTTCTCTGTAGATGGTAATGGCCTTCCACCAGAACTGGTTTGCTCTTCCCTGTGCCGGTTCCAGTGTGTTGGGGTAAGTGCTTTACTGTCTCCTTTCCCTGTTTCACTCCCAGTGATCGTTTCTTCATGAGAAGGCTTACAGAAATGCAAACCTGTAAAATCCCATGTGCTTGCTTAGGCAGGGCTGGCAGGTGGAGGACTTCATACCTTAAAATAAGGCGGCAATGACCAGTGCAAAACTTCAGGTGCAATTTAGGTAGCTGCAGTGGAAGAGAATACAGATTCAGTGTCCAGGTAGACATTCACGGAGTTTTACTGAGTGTGGGCTTTCTTTGGCTCTGCTCCGTCAGTGGGGTCACGGCTGAAGATGCCTTAGACAAGCCTGATGCCTGCGTTGGGTGTTCTGCAGGGGTTTTGAAGGACGGTTTGGCTGCAGGGCGCTGTGTAGGTAGCGTGGGGCGACAGAGCCACAGAACTGCGGTCGGGGCACTGCTGGACCCCCGCCCTGACGCCCGGCAGGAGAGGGTCAGGCGCTCCTCTGCGGCTGGGTGCAGACTCTGCTGTTGCAAGTGTTGCCTCTGATGAGGACGTGTCCGTGGGTCCGTCCAGGAACAGCAGGAGCATCCCAAAGCCCCCGCGCCTCCCTCCGCAGTGGAACACGGGTGGGCAGGAGGTGCAGCCCGGCGTTACCGGGGCCGGCTCTGCTGCGGGGTCCCAGAGCAGGGGGGTCTGAGCCACCTGTTGGAGTTTCAGGCTTGGGGAGGCTGCTGCCCTTTTTCACAGTGTCCGTCTCTTTTTCCTCGCTCCTCGCTTCCCGGTATTCCCTTTACAACCGGCCCATTGTGCTGTGGGCCGCAGCAGCTGGGTGGAGTGTTTCAGGCTCAAGTGTAATTTCAGTGCCTTTAAAAGCCTTTGGACGGCTGCTTTTTTTTTTTTTTTTTCTTTATTTTTGTTTTTCAAATGTGAAGCCTTACTCTGATCTGGGAGTTTTTGTTCAGGCTCAAAACCCCACGCTTCTGTCAAAGCAGAGAAACTGCACTCGCTTCCCTGGGTTTATGTGGCTCGCTGTGGTAGGTAAGAAAAGCTCCTGGTTCCTATCGGGCATTGCCTGTCCCAAAATTGTCCTTCTGCTTGGAAATATTTAACCCCAAACTGCTGTCACCATCAAACCGTACGAATGGCTCAAGAGTGCTGATGTAAACACGGTTCCTCTGCTCAGTGTGTTTGCCCTGTGCGTGGGGCAGCACGCTGTCGTTTTTGTTACTCTCATGCTTTTTTCCGTCACAGGAGTGCGTGGCTCCTCTCACGCCGTAAGGAACACCAAGCATTTTAGGGTGACCCTGCCAGCCTGGGAAGCTACTGCTGCTGGCGGGGGGTTGCTCCCAAGCTGGCCTGTAAGTCTGCTCCTCTGCCCGGTCTGGTGGGGCTCTGCCTGCGCTTTCGGGGGATGCCCAAGGCCATCCTCAACCCTCGGGAAGCCACAATTTCTGCGATGGGGACAGAAAGCCTCATGCACCTTCCCACCACAGCAGCAGCACCTGAATGCTATGGCCCTGCCAAAACCATTCCTCCTGCAGTGAAAACCTGTATCCAAATGGGTGCCAGCAGCGACCATCGCTGCTAGGACTTGACGTTTTTGCCCCAAAATGTTGGTGAAATCTGGACGGTGTATGTAAACAGGGAAAGGAGGCAAGGGCAAACCGCGGCAGGGTGCAAGGCATCTCCTCGAGGAGCAGCCCCGCAGCCGGACAAGGCAGCAGAGCCGGGACAGCCCCGGTTCAGGCGGTCCGGGTGCCCTTCCCGCAGCTTTCGGAGGGGCCGAGGCCGGGGCCGGGCCCTCGACGGGGCGGGGACGGGGCGGGAGCCGCCCCCGCGCTGCGGGACCGCGGTGCCGGCATGGACCGGAGCGGGG
>WHYT01015787.1:76809-96211 GCA_009806455.1 Tetrax tetrax
GTGTTTTTTTGTGTTTTTTTCTTTTTTTTGTTTTTTTTTTTTTTTTTTTTTTTTTTTTTTTTTTTTTTTTTTTTTTTTCCCCTGAAGAGGACAGCAACGCCAACAAGGGATAATTTGATGGATTACTCTGCGGGGCTGAGGGGCTCTCCTTAATCCCCTTTGTGGGCCTGTTTGACTAGACGCGTAGCAGAAGCCCCCAGCCTCAGGCAGAGAAAAGGCGGCTCAGCAGGGTGGGTTTTACACACTGACATATAAATACGGGCCCCGGTCATGTGGTGCCGGATATAATCTGTGCCCGTTACCACGCTGCGGAGAAGGGGGGCACCTGGAGGGGGCTTATTTTTTCCCTTTCCAGTTCAATTTACATTTTTATTCTTCTCCTAAAAATAATAAAAAAAAAAGAAGAGGGGGTGGGGGAGAGGCTGACTCGGACCAAATGCCAGGGTGATGGGTGCAGTATTTAAACACCAAAAATGAGCTCAAGTGAAAAGCAGAACCAGATTGTCTCTCATTTCCCCCTCCTGTTCCAAAACACGGGCTCCTTTTAGGAATAAAAGCAAGAGCTCGGGGCATGCAATAGCAAAACAAAGCTGTCGCTGTGATGTAGAGCCAGCCAACCTTGTCTGGAGGTCTTGAGTTGCTTATAGCAGACCTGATGCCTACGCAGGAAAGGACGCTCAGGAGAGAGGCTCTTGAGAGTGGAGGCTGAAAATTCTGCTTCTTTGGTTGCACTGCGTGTGTTTAGGAGTTTGTGAGGCTTCTGTGTGCTTAATGAAGTTTGGTGATGAGATGCCAGTCCTGAGCAGGTAAACCATTGTGAGACCGTCCTACTGCGTGGCAGGCACAAGCAGTCCCACTGTGGATCCTCCAGCGCGATCTGAAGACCCCTCTGCAGCCGTGCTCAGCTGTGGGATATTTACTGGGGCACTCAGCCCTTCATTGTGTCACGGCTGAGCTTGGCCCTCCAGTGCTGTCGTCTTTTGCGATGTCCCTGGTGGAAATGGGGCTGAGCTACAGACCAGCAAAGCAAGGTTTCAGCCCTTGTCTGCAGGAGAGCCCTGTCTCCTCTTGGCCACGCTCCTCCTAGCCCGGACTGCAGCAGGTTCTCCCAGGCAGCCTGAAGCCCACTGCTCCGCTCGGCAACGTGGCAGTGACGCCTGCCAACTGCAGGAGAGCCAACGACACCGGCTGGCATCGGCGCGCGCCGGGCTGATGTCTGTCCCTTGGAGAAGCGCCGCAAGCTGAGTCAGTGACCTCGCTAGGCGATTCCCGTTTGTAACGGTGAGGGGAGGAGGAGGGTGGCAGTCTGGAACTGGCTGCTCTTTGCTGCTCTGTCTTTTCTGCTGGTCAAACAGGCAGGCGTGGGAGCATTTTGGGACAGGAGGTCAGTGGAGGCTGTGGGCTGCCCTGCTGCCTGTTTGATGTTTGCGTTGCAGGGGGATAAGTGACTGTAGAGTTATTGGCTCGATGCCTGAAAGGAGCATGAGATAACAGAGGCATGCGGTGAAGGGCGAGTGGGACAGATCTTTCTCCACCCTGGAAAGCATCCTCTCTGTACGATGGGCAGAGCAAGGACAGTGCCGTTAGCCTGCCGGGCTGGGAAAACATCCTTTCCTAATGCCCATTCTTCATCTAAGTATTTTGACCTCCTCATCCATCTCATAGGGACCTTCATTTGCCTTTCCCTGGTGTTTTTACTTTATCCAGCTAATGAATGTGGGACAAAGTGACCTTTTCTCACGTCTTTGCTGCTTACTGTAAAACCCTCAACTGTTACTTCCCCTCACAGATGCACCTTTACCTGAAGGAACCAAACTGTGCGGAAGGTCTCTTGAGCTGTCGTGGGGACCTGCGCCTTCCTGTAACTCTGGACGCATCTGTAGCATCTAGCATTTGTCCTGGATTAATATATCCTGGTGTCTGCGCTGTGGGGTGAGGGAGGGAATTTCAAATGGGCTGGGGTGCCCGCGTCTTCCTTGTTCTCGTCTGAAGGGATTTCCAGCCGCTGCTGCTCTTTCCCTAAGCCGAGCTGCCGAGGCCGATATAATGGAGCCCCTGAGCTCAAAGGAAATGCAGAGTTAATTCAGAGAGACTAAATAAATCGTCGTTCTCCCATCCCTGCTTAATGACCACTCCCCTCTCCCCACACTGTGAATGGGGTCAAGGAGATTTGGGAGGGGAGGGGGAAGGGGAGAGGGTCAGGAGAGGTCAGGTGAGTTTTCCATTTCATCCTGCGCAGGCCTGCCAGAGCTATTCTCCATGGTGTATTTCACATTCAGCTGCAGTGAATGGACACTGATAGCTGTGAAAGGATCTGGCACTGTATGAACAGCCCTTCCCTAAGCGCTCGCTCTTGTGCTCTCTCCCACCCTTTCTTCCAAAGGGCTTCCAGGGAGTGAGGAATTAATAACGTTCATCAAGAGCCCCTTGGAAGGTTGGAAGTGTAACGTCGTGGTTATGAATGGAAACCCAACGGCTAGCGATACCCTTCGCCCTCCCCTCTCTCCGCTGCCCGCTGGGACGTAGGTTTCTGCATCAAACCTGCCGTGCAGCGGGGAGGGGAGGTGCAGGTCTGCGTCACCTGGGAGCTGCGGGACCGGAGCAGCATCCGCCTCGGTTCCTGCCTCCAGCGCTGACCAGTACCAGCTGCCTCGGATGCTTCTCAAAAAAGCTAAGGCTTTCCCTTTGCTAAGGCAAAGGGCTGTTGTGGGATAACTTTTTCCTACATAAAGCAGTGCTCAGGTTGTTACAGAGCCCTGACAGGTCACAAATAGTAGGTGAATATAATTCTCTGTTGTCTGATCATTACTGGGGCTGTTTGTTCAACTGCAGGGTAGGTGCACAACCACCGTAAATCAGAGAGGCTGCTACCCCGTTTAATAACATCTCTTGTCCCTTCTGCACCCATGTGAGTGACTGGAAGGGTTGTGGAGTGGCAGGATATGGATTCTTCTGAGGAATACATGAGATGTTCTCTGCCACGTAACTACACCCAAATTTTATTTTTAAAATGTCTGTCCCTCAATCTTCATTCTGTCTGAGCACTGTTTAGATGCGATTGCTTGTAAGATCCTATGTTGGAGAGATTTGAGGAGATTGGGAGGAGGAGAGATGTCTTTCAGTCTTTGCTCGTGTGTGTCCATCAGCGTCCTGCACGTGGTCCACTTTCTTCAGGTGTCTCGGGGTTTGTTTCTTCTAAAAGCGAAAGGTGCGGTTCAAAGTCCGTTAGCGAGGGCACACAGAGCAACGTCTGCGCTGCTGACAGAAAGGAAGTGGGAAGTGAGCTTCTGCTGGCGATGGGGTTTCGTGTAAATGAGCCTGCACGTCTGACATCACCAGTAAATTCAGGCCTGTTTCCGTGTGCGTGTCTGTGCACCTGCTGGTGCTTTTCTCAAGTTCAGATCGTGCGTTCCTTCAAGCAGGGCCTTCCTGCATCTCCGTACAGCATCGCGCTCAGGAAAACGTTTGCTGAAATTTTTTCCTGTAGCGTGTGAACAGAGATCAAACTCTAAGCAGAGGAAACATGTGAATGCAATCTGCTGGCCCGCTGCCTTCAGAGAGAGAGGGCAGGAGACACCTTTCTGCTTTGGCTGCCGTTCCTGAAGGGCTCCTCTGCCCCAGAGGGTGGCACAGAGCCCTCTCCTCTCCCTTGCCTTTGTCCGGCAGTGCGCTGCTCTGCTCCTGGCCCCGGACCCGCCCTCCTACCTGCCTGCCAGGTGAACCAGCCTCCCAGAGTTGATCTGTTGTTTCTCTGCAGAGAAAGGAAAGGAAAAGTTTGGTTTGCAAACTTAGAACAGAAACCCTGCCTTTAAAGACGCTTTGCACGACAGCTCAGTGAGCAGCTGTGAAAAAGCCCGGCATGTAGCTCCCTTCTGCTTCTGTGTGCAGGAAACCTTACACAGAAGGGCTGGTACGCCCCTTTTTGGGGGGTCTGGCTGTTATGCTCGTCAAGGTGCTTGGCATTGTGCTCTGGAGGGAAGGATAAATGCTGTCCCTGCTGTAGAAGTTTGGGGAAATTGAGGCCAGAGCGCAAGGTCCCACTGGGCTGGAGAGGCGTCGCCAGCTCACCTGGGTGTGATGTGTCAGTGCTGCTAGACCAGGATCTCCCAGCTCGGAGAGGGTTTGCCCGACTGACTCCAACTGTGTCAGGACAAAGTTACAGAGCACCAGATCCGAACCAGTCCTCCTGCATCGTCTGCCAGATGAATTGTCCTGGAAGAGATTAGCGGTTTGAATTAAGTGTTTGGTCTTGCTGCTGGGACTACTGTTTAAAGCCAGAGTGTTACCTGCGAAGCTGCAGGGAACATCTCATTGTCTCTAAAAAGAAAACAATCCTCCCATGTGCTAAATCTCTCTGTGCTGGCTGTTTGTGGGCTGCAGGTGAGAAAGGGAAGGTGATAAAACGTTCACGCCAGGGCAGGGCTTTGGGCAAAGTTCAGGTGTGAATCCGGACCGGGAGTTTCGGGGCTGCAGCGGCCAAGTGAGCGGTGGGTCGGCAGGGCCGGTGCCTGCAGCCGGTGTTTGCTCAGCACCTTGGGCGGGGGGCCCAGGCGTGGCTGTGGCGCTAATGACACACCAGCGCTCCGCGTTATCGGGAGGCAGGGAGGGCCCTGAAACCAAACCCCGCGTCTACCTGCAGCTGGGTTCCACCTCTGCTTGCCTTCGAGCTGCTTAAGTAGCTTTTCCTCAACGCTGTGCTGGATTTGGGGAGCAGCCGCCCAGAGCCCAGGGATCGCCTGTCACTGCTCTGCGTGGAGGAGGTGAGTCCTGGCTTCTGGTTTCTTTTCAGCCTGGCTCCTGCAAGCGTCCCGAATCTTCCTTCTCCATCCCCCTGCCCTTACAGATCAACAGTTCAGTGATTTTCCTAGCCTTCCCTGGCATTTCTTTCCAGCTAAGCCAATCCATCTCTCTGTATTCTATGAGCAAAATTAAAAAAGTAATTGGTGGATATTGGGACAAAATGCAGTTTAAACAGCAAAGAGTTCATAATCTTCTGCGACTTGGTTACTGTTGACAGCTTCTCATCTCTGGCTGTGCAAGGGTATTGCTTCTGAGTGCACTGGGATGTATTTTTTCGTTAAAGCCCTTTGAGGGTGTGGAGGGGGGAAGAGACAGATCTTCTCTGTCCTGCTGATAAGAAATTAATCTTCTCTGCCTCAACCTGAAATTCTCATGCAGTTGGGGAGATGTACAGATTCTTGCTTCTTTCCCAGTGCTAGAGACGTCACTGTGATAAAAGGGAAGAAAACAATTTTTTCCTCTCTGTGTGTGTTGACACATGATTTACTTACTGTTTGGGGTTTACCTTGGGGTAAGTCCCCTTCTGTAAGCCCTCCAGACCCTGGACTACAGCAGAGAGTGGACATGACATCTCCTTTCCAGGTCTAGCTCAGAGTGATGGTTGCTCAGTTAATTTTGGCTTGTGAGTTTGCTTTCTCTAGCTAACAGCACCGAGACTTGTGCTGCTGGAGCTGGAGGGCCGCAGCTTAAATTCCCATCCCAAGGCTGTCAGCCAGCTGGGCACCCATCACAAACGAACAAGGCTGAGACATCCTGCGTCTAGCCCACATCTAAGAAAGGTGGTTGCTGCCCCCAATCGCTTCCTCGCAGATAGAGTGCGTCTGAAGTAACGCCGAGCGTATCTGGGGCCTCCGACTGTTCCTTTGAAGCCATGTCTGGCGATTAAAGGGAAACCGTGGCTGTTCCCCCTCTGCCTTCGCTTGCTGTTTGACCTTGGGCGAGTCATTTAAATGTTCACAGTTGTTAAAGGGAGGTATCTTTTGTGACAGTTGAGGTCTAAGTGCGTGTGGAGGGGGAAGGTGAGGGATCCTGGAAGGAAAATAATCAGTGCTTATTGTGTGTAACTGGCAGCCTGTCAGCTCCTCGGCTCAGGAGCGGTGCCTCTCCTCCGCAGCAGCACGAGGCCGAGAGCGATGCTTGCATCTGTGTAAAAACCTCGTCGCCACACTTCCAGCTTCACCCAGATGTCTCTGTGTGGGTTACTTGTCTGATGGCAAGAGGGAAAGAAAGAGAAAAGGGAGAATGCAGAAACTGTCGAGCTGTACCTGTCTGCTGACACTTGTGCGGTGATGGAGGTCGAGTGCCTGTGCTCTGTGAGGTTAGGGAGCACTAATTTGGGCCGTGTTCGGTGCTAATGTGGAGTTTTGCCACTGCCCAGTGTAGCTGTGGTCCAGCACGCTGCTTGTTCAGCGGCTCCTGCTGCCTACACGCGTTGCATCCCGCCGGCCCTCTGACATGCAGCCGTTCCAGCTCTGCCAGGTCTGACCCGCTCCGCCAAGCGTGGCCTCCAGCGCTGGTTGCCTCAGCGTGAGGAGAGAGGGAAATGTTGGCCTGGAAATGTTCCCTGTAGGAGTCTTTTCCTCTCTCCTGTCACGAGGCAGATGATTTAGAGGAGGACCGGGCTGCAAACCTGGATTTTTACCTCGTTTCTTCTGGTGGAGTTCAGTCTCTGCAGCTACGTAAGGGAGACTCGGCAGCAGCTGGCTGCTCTGGCACGGAGCGGGTGTGCAGGCAGGTATGCGCTTCCAGCTTCCCAGCAGCCAGGGAGGGAGCAAGTGGAGATAAACTCCTCCGCCTGCGTGTCTCACATTCTGTTCAGCCTCCTTCATCCGCATGACCCAAAGCGGTTGAGGGCCGCGCTGCGGTGGGACAGGAGGTGGAAGCTGTGCAGATTGGGAGAACACTGCCCAATCCAGAAATGGGTCGTAAGCTGAAGCACATTCAGGCCAGCGGGACCTGTTATGCCTTGTCCCCACAGAGGAACTGGCTGGTGGCTCATTTTGGGTAAGAAGTTAGACCAAGTGAATCCTGAGATTTAGACTGCGGTTTGTTTTACTCCTAAGTCCATATCTGTGCAGGAGCTTAATGGCACCCTTCTTGCTAAGCCATCCTGCCTTTTCAGCATAGCTACAGACCGTCTTCCCAAGATGTTTTTAGGAAAACAGCAGGTTGGGGGCTAGCCTAGATGCTGGTAACCTTGCAGGATTTCTCACGTTTGTAGACTGACATAGTGGCAGGCTAATAACAGGTTGCTAAGAGGCATCTGCTTACTCTTGCCTTAGCTGCTTAGTCCCCGTTCTGATCTGGTGGCCTCTCCCCTCTGAAGAAGGCTGGAGAGAGGGAGCACGTTACAGGGCAAATAAATTACTAATGACTAATGAGTAAGGTAATTGCCGTTCACTGTTAGATGAGACTAAAGTGGGTCAGGTTTGTTTGTGAAACTCCACGGAGGCACCATCTGTTCTCTGTGCCCCGTCTCAGGGGCTGGAGGCAAGATTTGGGTGAAACTGCTTCCCTGGGAGCCTGCAGAGCAGCACGGAGGATGCCCCGGTCATTAGGCAGCGGCGTGGGTCTCTAGAGATGACCCTGTGTGACTGCAGGCAAGTGCCTGCAGCCCTCATCCTCAAAGGGAACTCTTAATTGATTTCACTGGGAGAGAGGACCCTGAATCCTTTGTCTCTCTGCTGCAACTGCCCATCTACAAGATGAGGCTGGACAGGACACTGAGAGGTCATTAGACCTCCTCTAGCCCGAAGGCAGGATTGGGTTTTCCCAAACCATGTCTGACAGGAGCCTGTCTCACCTGTCACGAGCCCTTGGAGAGGAACCTTGCACCAATGGAGTTTGTGTCATGTAACCCTGCCGCTCTCCCAGATGTCCTCCTGTGCCTGCAAGCCTGTTGGGATGGGCCAGACTCTTTCAGCGATGACGTGTCTGTGTGGTACCTGGTCTTGGCCCTTTCCCCTGCCCCGGACCCCGCTGTGTCTAACAAACTCTCTCTTCTCTCAGAGCACAGCACGTGAGCAGAAGGGGAAGCCTGAAGTGGGATCCCTGCCTGCCCGCGCCCGGACTCGACATTGCTGGGGCCGCATCTTGCAATAAGAGGAAAAGAGGGTTCCTTCACTCCTGCTAAAAATGGGAGGCACCATCTGTCCAACAGACCAGGAAGGGAAGCTCCGGACCTTGCCTGTGGGGCATCCCTGGGAGTGCCGCAGCCGGAGCAGCGCAGCCCTCTGTCAGTAAGGGGTGCCGGCAGCGTGGCGCAGCGAGCCCGGCTCAGCATGCTCTTCCACAACCGCAAGACCCAGCTGCTGCTGGTCAACTCCCTGACGTTCGGCCTGGAGGTCTGCCTGGCTGCAGGGATAACCTACGTGCCTCCGCTGCTGCTGGAAGTGGGTGTGGAGGAGAAGTTCATGACCATGGTTTTGGGTAGGCAGTTTTTCTCTCATCTTCAAGGTGCTTGTTTGCCCTTTGAGTCTGGAGGGCAGGGGCTGATGGAGGGCATGGAGGCTTGTCTCTGCGGGGTGGTTGTAGAGCAGCTGTTAGATCAAGGGCAGCCTTGTGTTTGGGGCAGGGGGCTGTGACCCAGCAAAGCTCACTGAGTTCCTGAAACGTCCCAGGCTTTTGTTACAGTGCACATAGACCAGTGTCCTCCAGATCTGTCCCCCTAACACCACCCCTTTCTCTTTTCCAGGGATAGGACCTGTCCTTGGCTTGGTTTTTGTCCCGCTGATCGGATCCGCCAGCGACCACTGGCACAGCAGCTATGGCCGAAGGCGACCTTTCATCTGGATGCTTTGCCTGGGAGTCCTGCTGAGCCTCTTCGTGATCCCGCATGCCAGCAGCCTGGCCAGCCTGTTTGCCCTCAACACTCGCCCGCTGGAGATTGCCTTCCTCATCCTGGGCATCGGGTTACTGGATTTCTGCGGCCAGGTCTGCTTCACTCCACTGGAGGCCCTGCTCTCAGACCTCTTCCAGGAGCCAGACAACTGCCGCCAGGCCTTCTCCATGTACGCCTTCATGATCAGCTTGGGGGGTTGCATTGGCTACCTCCTTCCAGCCATTGACTGGGGCGGCAGCTTTCTGGCCCCGTACCTGGGAGGGCAGGAGACCTGCCTCTTCAGCCTCCTTGCTGTCATTTTCCTCGGCTGTGTGCTGGCCACGCTCTTTGTGACAGAGGAAGCAGCCACCCAGGCAGATGTTCTGGATGGCCCAGCGCTGAAGGACGTTCCCGCTAAGCCCTCCTCTCCTGCCTGCTGCTCTTGCCAGCTCTCCAGGAGCTCGTGTCTCCTGCAAGCCAGGCACATGGTGCAGGCTCTGAGAAACCTCTGCACGCTGGTGCCACGGCTTCACAGCCTCTACTGCCGCATCCCCAAGGTCATCCGGCGCCTGTTTGTGGCTGAGCTCTGCAGCTGGATGGCACTCATGACTTTCATGCTGTTCTACACAGACTTTGTTGGGGAGGGACTGTACCACGGAGTCCCTAGAGCCAAGCCAGGCACAGATGCCAGACGCCACTACGATGAAGGTGAGAAGTGAACCAGCTGCTCTGAGGCTGCAGCACCTGTTCCCTGGACAGGAGTGTTTAGTGGGAGCTAGGAATGGGCTCAGCTCTGCTAGTAATGCAAAAAAAAATTCCAGGAAACAAGGCTTTCCACAGATGGGTCAGGAAAAAGCATTCCTTCATGACCCTCAGAGCATTGCACAGTGGACCAAACAGGGAAATACCACCTTGTCCTCTGAGCTACCCAGCACAGAACTAGATCTGGCAGTGCAGCCCTGGCCTGCGGCTGAATTGTTGAGCGCAGAGCGTTCTGGCAGGTTGCGTGTTGAACAGGATGTATCTGGCTCTGTCTGCAAGCTGTGGTTGCCACTGCCAGGTCCTTTCACTGCTCTTTCCTCCTTTTTAAATGAGGGGTGATGGTGCTCCCTCTTAGAGAGCAGGGGTTGGAAAGCCAGGACATGCTCAGCGAGGTGGGCTTTGCTGCCTCTCCCTTTCACGCTGCTGTGAGATTCCCATCGCACATGTGTATCTGGGGAGCCCTCCACCAGCATTCCCAGTTCTCGCCCGTCTCTCCAGTGCTTTCTGATCATGCTCACCTCTGCAGTCAGTAGCTGCCCTGCCCACGTCACGGGGTACTGCTCACTGCAGAACGTTACCTGCTTACTGCCTGCTGTGTTGTGCAGAGCCTCGACTCCCTGCCCAGCCCTGCTTTTCCTCTCCCTGCTCCAAGTCTTTTATTCTTGGAGGCACCTCCCTGGCTCTCCTCTTCCAGCTGTATATCTTGCCCTCTGAGTTTTCCACTCAGCTGCCTCCTGAGCTCTGTGATACACTGCCTCTTTGTGCTGAGTGTCTGTTTAACTTAGAGGGAGCTTAATTATTATTTAACACTTGCACGGTGTAGCTTGCCGCAGGTCAGGGCTCCATTGTGCTAACTGTCATAGAAACATGTATTGAGTAATGATCCTTGCTCCAAAGAGTTAATGGTTTTAGTTCCCTGAAATCTGATAGATCTTTGCAAAGGGTAAGGTCCGGATTGCTACCGGATACTGCAGTCGTTTGGTGGCTGTTGTGTACTTTACCTTGGCTTAAGGACAATTCCTTGTTCCTTTTGTTCTGTTGCTGGTTGTCAGATCCTGGTTCATGTGCAGGTGACGTGGATGCTGGGTCAAGAGTAGGAAGGTGTGAACAACGGCTTCCAAAGACAAGAATGGCATTTGGGTTCCTGTCTCCCATTGCCCCTCTGGTTAGACTGGGCTGCCCAGGGGCACCTGTGGGAACTACTCGCTGCTGGTGGAGGGTGGGAGCTGGTGCAGCTCTGGGATGTGTTAGGTGATGCTGCCCTGCTTCTGGACCCAGCTGCGTGGTTGTCAGGGCTGTTTGCAGCTGTGCCACGCTCTGCGTGGACTGTCCTGAGCTGGGCACCGAAGGAGGGGGAAGGAGGCCCGAAGGCGTTTGGCTGTGTGAAGCCTGGGTGCAGTCAGGCAGTGTCTGTCACCACCTCTGCTTACCTGCAGGTGTCCGGATGGGCAGTTTGGGCCTCTTCCTGCAATGCGTCACGTCCATCTTCTTTTCGACAATCATGGACCGGATGGTGAAGCAGTTTGGGACGCGGGCGGTCTACCTGGCCAGCGTGGTGTTCTTCCCCGTGGCTGCCTTCGTCATGTGCCTTTCCCACAGCATCGTCATTGTTACCATCTCTGCTGCTCTGACGGGCTTCACGTTCTCTGCACTCCAGATCCTTCCGTACACGCTGGCGTCACTGTATCATCACGAAAAACAGGTAGGCCTCTGCTCCGGAGGGCGTGTGGCAGGTAGCTGTGAGGACAGCTTGGCCAGTCTCTCTTGCCTCTTGTAGCTGGTGCTACAGTCCAGCCCATGGAAACAAAACCCACGCCTGTGTGCCGAGGTTTTCCACGTGTGCCTCTTGTCTCCAGGCTGTGTATTCTCTGAATATTCATCGGAAATGAGGGCATTCCCTGCTCACAATAAGCATTATGCAATTTTAAAAAACGGTGAGTGGGTAAGAGGGAGAAACCGGCTAGGACTGGTGTATCAAAAGGGATGTCCTGTGTTCCTCTGCTTCCTGCATATTTTTACGGAAAATGGTGCAGATTAGTTATATCAGTGTGCACTCTTCAGCTGAGTCACATCTGCAGCACTGCCAACCTGAGGTGCTAAAAAATTCGAGAATTTTCAGCCCTTACAGGTCCTGCTTTCCAGATTTTGTCTGTAGCAGGACGATCAGTAAGATGAAAGCTGAGGTTCTCCCTATTCCCCTAGCTCCAAGGAAAATAAATGTTGTGAAACTTTTGACACCAACACAAAAGCTAGTCATCCTGTCTCACAGATGTTATCCTTGTGGAGAAGTCCTAGGAGGTTCCTGAGTTGCACACTGGTTTAATAGGAGTTTCTCTTGTGCTGCAAATGCAAAATTAATTTGTGGTTTGAGAGCAGCTCTTTAATCCCAACAGCAGGCGGTTCACTGTGCAGTGAAGTAAGTAGGAGTTTTTACCGCAGGCATCCGATGTTCACATTGAACAAATACTTCGGACCAACCCATCCCAATTTTCACCAGGCACCCTGTCAAAATAGGGGTACGAGGGAGGGTTCTGCTTTTCAAAAACTTCAGATTGGCTGGGATCTCCCATGGACATAATATCAACAGAATGAAAGCCAAACTCCGCAGGCTGGGAGTGTGAAGGCCACATGCGCAACTGTTTGCCAAAGGCTTAACGGGGAAACTCGGCACAATGAGGTGTGGGATATAGCTGGGTTTGGTCTCTCTGTTGCCCTAACTTGAAAATTCCTCCTTTCTTTACCAACTACTTTGCAGCAGGCTGCAGGGAGACCCCACAAGTAGTCCCTAAAATGCCTTTTGCAGGAAGTTCTCCATCTTCCCCATTTCTGTTCTCTTCTCTTTTTCTTACTGGTGAAACCTGTCATCTTTTTTTTGTTTGCCTTCCCTAGTTCCTGCTTCCTCTCTTCCCTCTTTTTTAAAACTTCTTTTTTTTTTAAACTTTAAATGCTCCTCCCAAAGCAAATCAGCGGAAGGGGCATCCAGAGTGGCTGTTGCTTCCACCCTGTGCGGGATCGTTGGCGAAAGCCTGCGAGGCCACCTCAGCTGGAGCTCCTTGCTTTGCACAGGCTATGTAAGTCGCCCTGTACTCCTGCATGCCTTCTCATCTTTGCATGGCCACTAAACCTTGTCTAGAACAGGAGGAAAAGATCTGCATGTTCTAACAGCGCCTGAAGCTTGGTAGAGATGCGTGGTGGGCATTCACACCGCTCCAAATCGGCTCTAGAGGGAGATTAAGCTGCTGATGGAGGCACCAGTGGCTTCTGTGTTTGTATCGTGTGTTACAAAGGATTATTTTAAAGCGTAAATTTTCCTCTGAGTAAAGATCATTCCTCTGAGTATGCGTTTAAGTAATTTTCTCTAGATTTAAATTAATTCTCCACACTAGATATTTAAACACCCCTGCCAGAACTCGTATCTCTGAAGTCTTAGCCTGGATCGGTATAGGACCCAAGGAAATGTGGCACGGGCCTTCAGGGCGGCTGAGCAGGCTTCTGGGAACATCAGCATCAGATAGGAAGGGCTGGAACTGTGGGGGACATCCCTGTTTGGCTCACACAGTGCCCTTTCTGTTCTGGGTTTTGAGTTGCTTTGAAGTCTGATGGCAACAGGAGGCGTGTGGGAGGATTTTTAAGCTCCACATAAGATAAGTGACAGTCCTGGATTGATGCATTTGAGTGTAAATTCATGAGCCTAGGCAGAACTGAGGAGCTGAAGAGCACAGTGAGCAGCTGAGCAGAGCCCAGGTAGAGCTTTTGGAAGGTGATTGCTATTTAGTGAAGTTCTTCTCATCTGGTTTCTCTCCTCCAGTTGAATCTGAAACTGTTTGTGCTACAAATCTGCAGCCATGGCCTGGGGCAGCGTGAACAGAGACTGGCAGGTGCTAACGTACACTAGGGCAGGGCTGGGTGTAGCTGGGTGGATGCCAAGGCTGCTGAAAGCTTTGGGATGGCCTGCGACAGAACTGGAGTGCCCACACTCCTGCACCAAGGCTTCCCTCCTGTTGATCGGTGTCCCTGTCCCTTCTGCAAAAGGAAGGAGCTGGGTATAGCACTCTCTGCTCTCAAACAGGTGCTCTTTTTTCCTTTTTATTTTGTTTGTTCAATCTCCCCATGCAGATAATGGATTAACCTGTCCTTCGTTATCTGCTCTGCCCCATGCAGACCAGGGTTGTGCATAATTGCAAATGCCCTGGAGTTTTAAAGCTGGAGCTCTGCAGTGTTTTCGCTGTCTGTGCGTGATCGCCCGTTACTTGTTGGTGTTAACGTGGAGAGCTTTTTGATCCAAATGCTGTGTGAATATTGCTGGAGTGAGTCGTGCCCCAGAGATCTAAGCAGAGCGAGGCAAAAAAAAAGGGTGAGAATAAAAAGATTTTTTTTCTGCCCACCCTTTTCTAGCCTGAGCGAGGAGGCTCAGGTCAGGCAGATGAAGCAACTCGGTTGAGGTCATGCATGATGTCTGTTGCAGAGCTGAGGAAAGAGCTCTTTCCTGAGTTCCCAGCACTGTCCCATCTCAGCTGGTGTCACTTTTAAGTGTCCCAGATACTAAGAAGTGGCCATGCATCCAGAGCTCTCAACTGTTTGTCTGCCCTCTAGGCTTTTCTGCAGGAAGGTTTTGGGTTCCCCGTCAGCCGCTTTGTGAACGCTTCTGTTTGCGGTGAGCTGAACCATCTGGCTCAGTGATACGTCCCCAGTGGGCTCTGGCCCTTCACTCCTCTCCTGCCAGCGTGCATCAGGCGATTTCAGGATGGGGTGACCTATAGTTGGCACCCAGGTTCCCTTGGCACCCAGTGAGAAGGTGACAACCCAGGGCTCAGCGCAAAATGTCCCCAAGTGCAGAACCTGGGCTGCCTTTGGGCTGCAGCACTCTGCTGAGCCCCAGAGCTTCAACACAACAAAGGCACCACTTGGCCAGACTCCCCCGGTGAGTCAGGGTTGCTTTGAATCCCGTGCCAGTCGGGAAAGCCAGGCTGGCTCCTGGAGGCCATCTCACGTGGGCCAGGCTCGCTGCAGGCACTCCCCACCTCTAACTGCCTGACCCAACGCACACAAAGCA
The DNA here is from genome assembly GCA_009806455.1 of Tetrax tetrax. Classification (NCBI taxonomy): domain Eukaryota; kingdom Metazoa; phylum Chordata; class Aves; order Otidiformes; family Otididae; genus Tetrax; species Tetrax tetrax. The sequence goes on from WHYT01015787.1 coordinate 91,245, forward strand.
CAGAGTGGTTTTGTTCTCTTGCACAAAAAAATGGGGCCCCCTCTGCTCCACCCTACCAACTCATTCTTCATGTTCCCTCCTTCTTTTCCCTAGGTATTTTTGCATAAATACAAGAGCAAAGAGGAGGAAGACGCAGCTCGATTGGACAAGAAATCAGCCTTCTCTAAAGGCCACCTTTCCAGCCAGAAGCTGCCTTACCAGAATGGACATGCTGGGAGCCTCTTCTCTTCCCCTTCGTCCTCCTCTCCTCCAGGTGCCAGCTCGGCTCTGTGCGTCAGCTCCTCCTGCGACGTCTCGCTCATGATGATGGTGGGAGAACCGGACTCAGTGGCTCCTGGCAGAGGGATCTGCCTGGACCTGGCTATTTTGGACAGTGCTTTCCTCCTCTCTCAGGTTGTCCCCTCCCTCTTCATGGGGTCCATCGTCCAGTTTACACAGTCGGTGACTGCCTACATGGTGTCAGCTGCTGGCTTTGGCCTGGTAGCCATTTACTTTGCAACCAAAGTCGTCTTTGATAAGAATGACATGGCGAAGTATTCGGTGTGATGCGGAAGGCAGAAGGGCGCGGGTGCCTGCACGTGGCAAAATAAGATGTGTGTGTGTGTGTGTTCACACAGCCGCTTGTGGGAAGCCTCGTGTGGCATCTGCTCTCCCCGTGCTTTTGCTGTAGCCCTGGGGGTGACTTCTGGGGCTGAGGGCAGGAGGGATGCGGCAGGGCTAATCTCAGGTGTAAATATGAGGCGTCGGGGCATTGTGCTTTGGGCCATCAGTGCTTTCCAAAGGTGCCTTTATGAAAAGAAAGCACTGCACAGCCAGCACCAAAGGGGAGAGAAAGGAAATCGACTTTTCCTTTAGTAACGGGTCGTGTTTCTGAGTAATTCTACCTAAACTGAGCAGGAGAGGCAGCGGTATGGGGAAAGGAGGGAAGGCATCATTGGCTCTCCTGTTTTCCAGTTATAACTGTATCCTCTTCCCCTGCTTGTTGTAGTTTTACTCAACTTCTTGAGCAATACTTCTGCAAATGGGACACTGAGAGGAGAATTTTTTGGAAAAAAAGAGATGGGTGGCTAAGGTTTGGCCATGGAACAAAGCGGGTGCCTGTGTGTGCCCACACGCATCCGTCTTCACCACCTCTGTTCTGACTGAGAAGCCGTTTAGGAGAAAAGTTACTCTGTCTTGTTTTGGAAAAACACGTAGCGCTTCATTAGGACCAGTTCCAAAAGGTGACTTACCTTTTACCTATGTACCAAGTTACATCAGATGGAAAGGACTTCTTAACTCTTTTTTTTTTTTTTTTAATGATTGTTTTTAGCTTTCCTCACACAGTTCTCAGTGACTCTGACCTCTCACTCCTCTGTGCTCAGAACTGCCGCCTGCTCTCTCCCCTAACAAATCTGGACCGTTGTGCCTCTTCCACACCTGGCCCCTAAAAGACGCTGCGATATCACAAGGAAAATCTATTCTCAGAGGATTTTCAGTCTTGTGACAGTGAAGTAGAGCAGAGAGAGCTCTCCTGCAAGGCTACTTGAGAACAAGTGTGGCTTCCCTGAGGAAGCTGGAGGAATTGCCTGTCTGCTGATGGCTAGGTGAACTCAGCAGCAGTCACTGCTGTAGGAGGTATCTGGAGCTGGCCGCTGGCTGGGTCTGTTTTCCCTCAAAGATGAGGCCCCAAAGCAACCTTCTACACCAGACCCTTCTTTTGAGACACAAAGGCTTTAGGCTGTGCTTGCAGGCTGGCAGGAGTGCACCTTGCAGAGTAGGCTGCATCCCAGTTCCCAGTACAGTGGCTGAGTTAACCCGTTTCCAGCATCATAAAGAGGAGGTGGGTAGGATGAAATGTGCCTGCAGCCAGTCTGGCAGCTGCTTTCAGAGCAGGGTAAGCCTGGTTCTTGGTGTGTTGGACAAAAGAAAGAGCAGGGCAGAAAATCTTGATGCTCTTTGTACCTGTGGCTTGCTGATCCAGATTCCATATTTACTATGTTATACTTGTTTGGGATTTTTAAAATTTATTTTACTTCCAGACAGGAGTAAAGATTCTTACTGAGGCACAGCATAAACACAGTTACCCGTTAAAGGCAAAGTGCCTCGTGGTCCCATAGCACTGGGACCAAATGCTCCTGGGTTACTCAGGTGGTTCAGCTCCCAGGTGTGAGTCATCTTCCAGGGGCAGAGTGGCTGCAGCTGTGTGTCCTGGGGCCAGTCCCATTCCTCCTACGGGTGGACCAGCCGGAATACTTCTGCTGGTGGCAGATTTCTACCACTCAAAGACTACCTGTACACCAAGTAGGAGTGAAGGTCCCGGCCTTAGACTTTGGAATGATCCAGACTCTGCCTGCGATGCGTAGAGGAAAGCATGAACCGGTCGTGTGGAGGCAAGGCTGTGAGTACACAGAAGTTCCAACAGTCCTTAGCTTTGGCTGGTCTAAACAAAGTGTTTGTGACTAATTTTCTGCGGAGGTGTGTGGGCAGTGAGATGCACTGGTGAGGTTCTGCTGAAGGGCAAAATGTTGCTATTTTTGCAAAGTCTTGTCAGACTATTCTTTGGCAGGGAAGCAAGGTTACTCCCCTGCTGTCTGCAGATGGGTCCTCAGAGGGCTTCTCCGACGTTTTTTAAACACTTCTTTCCCGTAAAGGATGACTGTTTTTTTCTTTTATATCTTCTCAAATTATATGCCTACCAACCTCCCTTTCCACAACAAGGTTTGTGTGCTGAAATGCAGCTGTTTTGGGGATGGATTTGGCAGCTGCTTAACCACCTACGGAAACAATTTTTTGTCTGTACTTCCTACCCTGGTCTGTCCACTTCAGGCTTCAGGAGGAAGTCTTCGAGGCAAAATCTTGTTGCCAAAGGTAGGGTGTTTCTTGAATGAACGCTCGGAAGCGATCAGTAACCTCTGACCCACTATTTTTCAAACAGATTCATACCTGAGGACTGAAGAATCCTTTATTTCTATTTTTTCTTATGTGAAATGTGGAGAATCTTCACACATGGAGGCTGCCATGACACTAAGTGCTTTTGATCACTGAGCCATTTGTTTAAGTGCCTAAAGAGTACTTCCACACTAGACTTCAGGGTTTGATAAAGACCTTGAATGCTTCATTAGGGACATCCAAGTGATCCATGAAAAAGCAGCGGCTGGAGGGGGAGACAGCCTTGTGTTAGAATGTCCTTCGGTTTGGAACGTGAAACAGCAAGGTGCTGCAGTTCTTCATTGGTCTGCTGAGGTGGCTTTGGTGCAGCTATAGCCTGGCTGTAGCTGGTGGACATGAATAGGTTTGGGCTACCGGCACGTGCAGCAGGCTGTGTCTTGGCTGAGTTGGAGAGTTTGGGGTCAGTCAGTGCAGGTCGGGTCTCAGGCCTGCCCTTCATTGACAGCCTGCCTTTGGCCCCTCTGTTCTCCCATCCCCTTCGTTGCACTGAGTCACAGACTTGGCACACAGATCTCCTGGGCAAGTCTGGTGTCTGCATCTGATCTCACTGGTCCTAGGAGAGGGCAGGCTGGGTTTGTCCCGTTTTCTCGTAATTCAGATATGCTTCCAGGGAGATGCCTGCCTTGGCTTCATTTATATTCAGAAAAGAGACCGCTGAGCGACTGGGCTTGTGAATCGGCAGCCAGCTGCCCCCCTCTTTGCTGCTGCATCCCAGACGGGCGCCCATCATCTTGCTTTGGCCTGATGCGGTTGATAACAGAGCTTATTCTCCCTCCCAGCTGGAGACACACGATCCACTCTGAACCAGGGGCTGCTTATCCACTTGTCCTCTGGCTGTACTGCTCTTGTTTTAGCCAGCTCAAGTATGAGAAGAGCTACTTGATTATCCACCAAGAGACTCTGATTTCTCCATTCTGTCACCCTTCTTCCCTTTTCTCCATCTGGAGTGAAACCCAGTGAATTCAGTAATTGCTCCTTTTCCTTCTTACCCTCCTTAGACCAGGAGAAGGCTGCTGGGCCCTCTGCCAGCTCCTGACATAGTGGGCAGATGGGTACAGGAAGGAGTGTTTGCCAAGACCCAGCTCTGTCTTCACCAACCCTGTCCCCCGTGGGAGTTCAAGCCCAAACAGATTTGGGCCGTTTGCCCTGAGAGCACGGCTGTTTGCAGAAGGAGGGGAGCGGTGGAGGAGACTGCCATGTGCAGTCATGTCCTGGGTGGGTGGTGGGTGGTCAGGGGTTGAGGGGAAATCTGAGGTTTGTAGCAATGTGAGGGACTGGTGTGGGACGCTGGCTGGAACCGGGCTGGCGGTGGGTGGGAGTGTGCCCCCCTCAGTGTGGCCTTGCCCTGTCCATAGCCACTTCATAACCCTTCATGCTTGCAACCTTGTGCCAGTGCGATCCCAGCCACTTCGCAAGAGCTGGCTGTGAAGTCTGAGCTCAGGTCTTGAGCTGGGACTGTCCACAGCTGCCTTCCCAAGCCCGTAAGGGATGTTGCATTTGCCGTCACTGCAGTGTCCATGTGCTCTTTTACTACCAAAAGCCTTTCTTCCTAGTTCAGGCTGTCGCTGGGGCTGGCAGGAGAGGTATTTTCCAGAGCATCTGTTGAGAAATCCCTTTCTCTGTGAGATTGTCCTTTCTGGCTGACCCAGTCTGCTAAAAACAGCTTCTCAGTGTCGGGACCACACCAGCAAGGGACACGGGGGTGTTCTGGTGAAGGTAAGCGCATCCCTTACGTGCTGTTAGTGCTGTGCGTGTGGACGTCGCGGTTTCTCTGGGACGTGGTTGTACCGTACGGGTGTGGGTGCGAGCTCCTTGGGGAGCTCTCCTTACCGTGAGCTCATCTGTAGGTAGTGGATGCACTTCTGCTTTCCTCCCGTGAATGAATCGTGCTGTGCCTCTCCTTTCCTCTCTGAGCAGGGGGTTTTGAGGGCTGGGGTGGGGAGGAGGGAGAATGTTGCGGTGCGAGGCTGTTGTGAGTCTCCAGATCAGGGACGGATGTATGGATGCCTTTTTTTTTTTTTTTTTTTTTTTTTTTT
>WHYT01015787.1:96231-112945 GCA_009806455.1 Tetrax tetrax
AGCGGTCGTGCCAGATTTTGTTCAGACTGGCTTGTCCTTGGCCATTCCTTTGTTGCTGAGGGGTCTGCTACCCCTGGCACTGGCTGTAAGTGCCTGGCTTGTTTAGCGTGTTGTAGTTGTCCCAAAAGGCTTCGTGAGTCCCGGCTTTGCACGGACACTGAGTGTAATTCATGGCTCGGAGGAGGTTACAGGTGTTTGCTCGCGGTGTTTAGTCACGAGAGGGGAGTCGTAACCCTCGGCTGAGTTCCCAGCTCCTGCTTGTTGGCCGACCTTGAGCAAATTGCTTTCTCTCTGTGTGCTCAAACTGCACATCTGCCCGTTTCATACAGCAGTCGAGTGCTCTCAGGGATTTGAAAAACCATAGGACTGAAAACACGAAGTGAGGCTTGACAGCTACGTTGACCTCATTGCAGAATGCTTCACTGAAGGCCAAAGTCGAATCTCCATTTTCCTGCAGTAGCTTCTCTGGGATGACAGCATTGCTGACGTGCGTTTTGCAGAAATGCCTTGGCTTGACGAGGCACCGACATCTGTGGCAGGGACCTACAAGGTCTGTTAGTAATGGAGCATCCCACCAGGTTACGCATTTCCCCTTAGCACCGCTCTGCAAGGTGGGACGTTACTATTGTCCCTGCTCAGATGGGAAACCGAGGAGCGAAGCACTCCAGCGACTACCCCAAGGTTGCACGAGAAGTCTGCAGCAGAGCAGGCGATCCTGCTCAGGTCTCCGTAGTCCCAAGCCAGCAGCTTAACTGGTCCTTCCTGCCCTCTGGTTGTGCTTTTCTTCATCTCGTTAGTCCAACAGAACTGCTCTCTCTGAATTTGCAAGATATCTCCAAAATGAGCCTGCTGATCTCAGGAGTTTATCATTTAATTCAGTTGTCCTAGGGGCACACTGAAGGGATGGAGACTTCCTGAGTTGCTCTGCAAGGAGACCTTCTTAAGGGGAAGAGCATTTGTATGACATCCAGCCTGCTTCTCAAAAATTCCCTTTCCCAGCTCTCAGGACCCTGAGGAAGCACTCATAACAAGGACTGGCTTGATTGGTTTGCAGCTCTGCAGAAATCTCACGGACTTACTCTGGAAAAGGCTCAAAAGGGACTTCGGCATTGGTTTTCCTTCTCTTGGAAGCTCACTTTCTGCATTAAGTGTAAAAAGACCCTGCCTCCTTGGGTGGTTTAGGTGCTGCAGGAGCAGGATGCAGGGACGGCGTGCGGCTGCTCGGGCGCTGTGCTCGCAGCCCTGCCAGCCACAGCAAGGCCTGAGGGGTCCGATGTGTTGAATCGTGGGAGACCAGTCACCTTCTGGAGACCCACAGGTCTAACCTGGAGATGCTGTCATCTTTCTCACTTGTTCCGAAACGTGGTGTGCGTGTCCTCAAGGGCCCCGTGAGCTGACCCCAGACAGTCTGTCTGCGATGCTTTCTGGAGGTGTGACGGAGCTGAGGCAGACCTGCCTGAACTGGCTTTAAACTCACTTCTTCAGGCAGCGACAGCCAGCATAACCACAGCTGGGTGGTTGCTGGTGAGTGCTCACCAGTTCTGGTGCTCACGCAGAGCCCCAAGCAGTTTGGCAGCAGGCACTCTCACGGCTGTCGTGTTATCTGTTCCCAAAGCTTTAATCCAGCCATGACAGGTCTGCGTCAGGTTGTGGTTGTACCAACATTTACCGCGTGGAGAAACCAGCACCCTCTCATGGATCTCAATTAACTCCTAGCTGTAAGCCATGAGCCGTCCTCTCTGCCATCTCGCAGCACGTACCTGCCCTCCGGTGTCGGTGGAAAAGGGATGAAGTATTTCATTGTGTGTTTTTACCTTAATAAACTCCCCAGAGAAGTTTGCTTCTGGGAGGAATCTAGCTCCTTGCAGCATTTTGGCATCCTGCATAGGAAAATGGTTAGCATGTGTTTTCTGAGCAACAGGCTCTCTAAAAACAAAGGCTGCTGACTAGTTTTGATGTTTTCTTTCTAATGCACAGCCTATTTTATTCAAAGGTTGAGGTTTTCTTGTTTGTTTTTTAACTTGGAAATAACCTTGGTGGTGTTCCCTTGCAGATGAACGAAGACTTCCCCAGCTGAGCTTTTGCAGAGGCTTCTGGTCCAGCTGAGCCAAGAGCTTTGTGTGGGCAGAGGACGCGAGGCCACAAATGGTTTCTGTGAGTTGCCAGGAGCTGCTGCCCTCCTTGACCAGCTCTTCCCTGCTCGAGAGCTCTGCCAGCGCTCTGCCGCGCAGCATGCCGCCATCCCTTCTGCCAGGGCACGGCACCGAGAGGGCGTCCGGCCACCCAGAAGGCTCTGGCTGTCTCCTTGCAGACACCACCAGCTGCGTTGAAGGCACCCCGCTCCCCCTGCCCGGTGCAAAAGGGGAAGACACCAAACCCCAAGTCACTCTCTGCGAGGCTCACCTCAGGCTGCCTGACTTCTGCGGCAGCCTTTCCCAGGACTTCATTCCCACTCTGGAGGAGATTGAGGAGTTCCTAAGGGAGAAGGCTGAGTTCCTCAAAGATGAAGCAAGTGAGCTTCGCCCAGCTGAAGGGAAGGTCGAGGGCAAATCTGAGATCAGCTTAGGTAGCTCTGGGGGACAGTCTGTCTCCAGTGTGGTTCAAGAAGAAGAAGTCGTCTCAAATGCTGCCCAGGCTGGAGGGACAGCTGATGGTAGTGACCAGGCAGTAGTCGCTGGGAGCATTCCTGTTGTCCTCCAGATCCAGCCTCTCCAGATGGACGGTGGCAGCCCGCTAGCACAGAGTGCTACAGGTGGTGTCAGGGTGGCCCAGCTGGTTATCAGCTTGCAGGGCCAAAACCTGTCCCTCCTCCCTCAGGTCCAGCCCCCTGTGACTGTCATGGACCAAAAGTATGTCAAAATTGCCCCCCTGCCAGTCGCTGTGAGGCCAGGGGAGCCAGGGGATGTGCACGACATGGAAGCAACCTCCAAGTATCAGAAAGTCCCCCCTTCCCTCATCCGCATCCATAAGTGCTCACACCCAGGCTGTGGAAAGATGTACACCAAGAGTTCCCACCTCAAGGCTCACTTCCGTCGGCACACCGGCGAGAAACCCTACACCTGTGCTTGGCCCAACTGTGGCTGGCGGTAAGTGGGAGCCGCGGGACTCTGTGCGAGCGGGGGTCCCTGCTGTTGCTTGCCAGGATGCAGGAGAGCTCTTGGCTAGTGAAAATCCAGGATAAAATCCCAGGTTTTCTTTCCCGATTGAATTAGAGGTGAGAGCTGGAAGGAGTAAAGGTAGAGGAGTGCTTTGAGTAGTTTTCACTCAGTCCAAAAGGACTGATCTCCAGCTGGGGAAGTGTAGCTGACACGCTCCCAAACACCCCAAATCCCCCTTGAACGGATGCCTGAACACCTTCTGGCAATACAGCTTTTCCAGGAGATGTTGTAATTTTCCAAGCTTTCTCTGTCTTATTTGGGACAATTTCTGCAGCTGGGCTACAAAAATGGCTTTTCCCATTAATATTTGTCCAGGAAACAGGAGTGCCACTGCTTTCTCGGGAGCCCGTGCATAGTTTTGTGTTTGTTAAGCAACCCTTTGCTTTCTCTTGCTGTTTGCCTGCCCCGGCTGCTGGTGTCCCTCAGCCTCCTGCGGGCCTGTAGCGTATCTCCACGTTGCGTTTACTTTTGTTTGCTCTGCACGTGATGGTGGCTGGCGCTTTCTTTCATCTGTGTTCCCTAAATTAACCCTGCTTTTTCATCTCGCTGCACTTCTCTGGTTGTTTTTCCGCTGCGCTGTTCTCGTCCCGGTACCCCATACCCGTCCCGGGGGCGGGATGCTCAGTACAGCCCTGTGCCAAGCAGGGCTAGCAAGTCCTCGGGTCTGGCACAGCGCTTTTCAGCAGCAGATCTCAAAGCATATCACAAAAACCTGGTGCTGGCAGCGCTGCGCTTTCCTGGTTTCTTGTGCAACGCTTTGGCTCACGCTCGCTGCCTTGTTTTCCCCGAACGGTGTGTTACGGCTTCTCTCTCAGGGTGGTGGAGCTCTGGACGGTATCAGACAAGGTCTCAGTTTTGGGGCTCCCTCTTGCCAAGCTGCTGGTTTTTTTGCCATCAGCAGTTGTCCCTCACTTCACCTGCAACCACAATATGTGCTTCTAAGCATTGGCTCCTTTTCCATTACCAACCAGTGCCAAACCCTCCTGCACCTGCTGCTCGGAGCCGGGGGATTGAGGAAAGGGACAACAGCAACCACACAAGCATCACTTTTCGCCCTGGGAAGGAGGAAAGGGATGGTGCCAGCCTGTAGGATAGCATCCTGCGGGCCATCCACTGCGTTGCTGTGCCTGCTTCACTGCTGCCCTGCCCTCCCTCTCCGTGGGAGCAGTTACACCATCGCGTGATGCGCTCAGCTGCAGCTGGGGTTCTCCGGGCCGTGCTCCCTTTTCCAGGTGTGGCCCTAACTGTAAATATATCTGTCATTTCTCCTGGCTCTGCTTTCTGTGAAGCTTGCTGCTTGCCATAAAGCTGGAAAAGCAGTCAGTGGTTTGTGCAGAAGACCTGAGGATGGCCCTGGGACACGTTTAACTTTCACAGAGCCTTTTGTGAGCTGGCACAGTGTTTAGCGTACCAGGTGTGAGCTGAAATCCTATCGCTGGGAGTCCGGGGTTACGTCTGATGCTCCTTGCTTTGTGCTTTTTTGCGTGGGCATGTTTCAGCCAGATGGAAAAACCCTTCCATCCTAATACTCCTGCCATCTGTGTTGGCTCCTCAGAGGCAGAACAGGAGTCAATCCTGCCCAGTCCTCCTCTCCAGCACTCCCCTGACACGCGGATGTGCAAAGCACGCTGAAGCTGCACCAGCTCCCACCTCGCTGCAGCTGCCCCCAGGTCTGGATCTGTGCGTGCCACGTGGAAGAAGGGGTGCAGGGGAATTAAGTGGGGACATGCATGCGGTTACAGGGACTTTCCAGGCAGTTCAGCTGATCTGCTCTGGGTGTGGGGATCGCACAGACAAGCCATCTGAACGCTGGGTATTCCTGTGGTCCTTCTTACTGCATCTTCAGAATAGCAGTCAGCTTGCTTTGGCGTGGAAACCTTCTGCGCTCCAGGCTGGGTGCGTTTGCTTTTCTTCCCTTGTGCTCAGTGTTTAAGCCAGTTCACAGGCTGCTTCTCTTTCCCAACCTCCCAGTCCAGCCCAGGCTGGCAATGAAAACTCACTGCCATTCTGAGGAACAGGGGGATGCTCAGAGTTTGCAAGAAAAACCTACGCTTTCTCAGGAAAGAAACAAGCCTTCTCTCAACAGTGATGCTCCTCTGGGCTGGATGTGGGAAGTGACAGCAAAGCCTTTCCACTCAGGATTCTGAACAGTGTCCTCTTGTCACTGCCACCCTGAGCCTGTACCTCAGGGTGTACCTCAGAGGAACACAGTTCCTCTCCTCGTCTGGCCTTGGGGCTGTCAGCTCCCAGAACATTTCAGCAAGTCTAAAACAAAGGAAGGAAATAGGTGGGCACTGTCCTTTAAGACCAGTGGAAAGAAATTAAGATCTCAGTAGGTGAATTCTTTTCCTCTTTCCTGTCTCTAAATCACCCCTTGGAGGGGTTTATTTCTTTCCATTCCTCCAGCAGGAGCCTCACTGGGAGGTTGGATGGAGCCGAACAAAGTGACCCGTCCAGGGTCACCCCGAGAGGCTGTGGCAGAGCAAGACCCCAGCCTCCCACGTGCCAGGGTCCTCGTGTTCCCTGTCCTGTCCAGCAGCGGAGGCTGCATCCACCATGCTTCCCTTCTCCTGCAGGTTTTCCCGCTCGGATGAGCTCTCCCGTCACAAGCGCTCCCACTCCGGTATCAAGCCGTACCAGTGTGCCGCCTGCGAGAAGAAGTTTGCCCGCAGCGACCATTTAGCCAAACACGTGAAGATCCACCGTGGCCAGCCGTACGGCCAGCGGACGCTTCAGGGCGGCAGCAGAAGTTAAGTCTCGCTGCTCGTCCTTGTGAGGCTGAGCCCAGGAGGCCTGGAAGCCAGGCAAACAGGATGCAAACCCCACTACGCTGATGAGGAGGGGGAAATGACTTTAATAAATTGTAGGAAATCGCTGTCACGCCGCTGTTGAAGGATGACCCATATTCAGGGCTTGTTTCTGGTACTACTGTCCCTCTTTAAATATACGTGATGGAAATCTAAGTGAGTTCAGGGTGAGCCTGTGTGTAGGGAAGCAGGGCTGGGGTAGAGGACAGCTTTACGGGAGCTTCTGGGTGTCACCCATCTGCTGCAGTGTGACAAGCGAGATCTGGCTTACGGCTCTGTGTCCCCACCCTGGGGCATCCCCTGGGCTGCTGCAGCCGTGTGTCGCACCGGCATCCCGAGGCGCTTGGCCAGCAGCACTTTGGAGGCAGCCAGAGAGGATTTGTTCTGGCTGGATTCGCTCAGAACCCCGAGTGCATGAGCCTGTCTGGCAGGGGGGCACCCCCAGGCAGGCAGAGCCATGGATGGATGGATGGATGGATGGATGGATGGAAGGGGGTGTTGTGCAGCAGAAGACAGACATTGGGGATGGCTTTTCCGGTGCGGTTGAGGTGGTGGCTGTGTTGTCCCAAACTCTGCTTTTCTGTGTCGGTGGTTTTTCACCCGACTGGCACTGGGCGCGCTGGCGTCCTTGCGAGGGTGACGTTGTGCCTACAGCTCGAGGGGAGGGGGAATGCATTTCTTCAGCTCGCTCAACGGTGTGTGTTGAAAGGGAGTCAGGAGAAACGTGAGCAGCACCAGCACAGTCCTTTTTTATCTGCTGGCACGGAGGAACACCGGTACGGAGACACCCCGATGCGTACGGCCCCACGACAGAGCTGTGTGCTCCGGTCGGGGGGAGCCGCGCGGCGCGCAGGTTGCTGACGTCCTTTTTGTGTTTGACTTCTGGTTAATTAAAGGTCGGCTCCTTGCTCCTCTGCCAACTTCCCCAGCTTTTGCAAACATCTGGGAGGGAATTAGGTGCTTGCACAAACAAAGAGTAAGCGTCAGGAGCCTGAGCTGGGCAGCGTGCCCTTCCTGCCTGGCTCTGCCCGCGCGTCTCGAGCTGATATTGGGTGCCCGCAGGCTCTCTGCGACTCGGGTGTGCTCATGCCGTTCTGCTGTCACCCCAGTCCTCTTCCAGTGTAGGACTTCATGCACTGGTCTCCAGCTGCCCTTCAGCTGGCTTTAGTGAGGAGCGTGGGAGTGTATCCAAAATAAGGAGAGGGAAATGAGCTACGCTCCTTTCCCTGCCCTGTGGAGGGCATGTTTGTCCAGCAAAGGGGTTGGTCCCTGGTTCCTGCAGCGCTTCTAGGGTGATGCCTTTGGGGAAGGAAAAAGCCAGACTGGTGGGGATGGACGTGGTGTCCTGCTTGAAGGGTTGGTACGAGCACCTCTGGATGAGACATCAGACTTCTGTGAGAGGAACACAAGCTCGTAAATTAGTTTGAAAATCCATCCTATCGACAGGGTTGTGTGGCTGGAGATGTTTGCTGTTGGTGGCTGCTCCTTCCTCCACGCAGTGACCGGAGCTCTTCCAGTGTGACTTTAGGGGAAGAAGGAGCTAGGGAGCTGAAAGTCCTGGATTTATTCCTAGTCTAGCATGTTTGGGGATGCTTGTGCTGTCTCTGAAGGAGACGCTGCTGCTGCGGAGACTGGAGATGCATGGGGTGGGGTACTTTCCACCATGGAGGTTCTCGGTGTGCTAAGGGTCCCCATGATGAACTTGTTTCTCCTGCTGTTTGTTGTTTCAGGGCTGTAGGGCCACGGTCCAGCCCAGGACCTGGTGCTGCGGGGGGCTATACAAGCACCAAAGAGCAGGGTCCGCTTCCCCCGTGCCTTTGGCCTCTCTAACGGCAAAAGCTTATCTGAAGTGGAAACCTCAGCGTGCAGAAACGACGTTTCCGCCGAGGGGAAACGTTAACTAAAGCTGACTTGGGGTTTGGATTCTTTATTGTAAAAACAAGCAGGCCGGCAGCCGAAGGAAGGCTGGCTGGCCAGCTTCCAGCCCCGGCGTAGCGGGGAACCGGCTTGCGGCTCACCCAGCTGCGCGGCTGCGGCGCACGCCGCTGCTAATGGATCTGCTGTTGGCTTTCCAACGAGCCGGCGTGCCCGGGTTACGCTTTTCTCGGAGAACACCTGCATGGCTGGCTTTTCCAATCCCCAGGCGGGAGAGCGGGGTTTATGGCAGAAATAGCTGGAGCCACGCTGCTTGACTTCAGATCCAAGCTTTCCCCAAAGGTCTGGGAGGGCTGGGTTCTGGATCCCGGCTTAAACTCCTTCATCGTTAGCTCATACGTGGGAAGGTGTGGATAGGCTGAACGGAAGGCGGCTGCCTGCGGCGGGGTTTCTTTCCCGCGCGTGCAAGTGGAACTGGGTAAGCCCTGCAACCCTCATGGTGCCTCTCTGGAGAGAGCTCTCCCCTCCGGGGAAGGCAGGCAGCTTGTCAAGGATTAGCCGGAGGTCTGGGCCTGCCGCGGGGAGCGAGGGCTCTCCAAACGCGCCCTGAGGGCTCCCGCCTCTGCCCTGGCCTGGCCGAGCCTGACCAGATGCCAGCAAGAAACGCAGCCCGAGCTCGTGTGATGCTGAACCTTTCATGCTGAGCCAGAGGAGAGAGGTATGCAAGAGCTTATTTTGGGTTGCCTCTTGTTTCAGTGGATTTTTGCCTGACTTCATGCCCTCTTTGCTTGAGGGCTCCCTTTGGAGGCCGTACGCCAACGTGACTCATGCCCATCTCGTGCTTTTATCTGTCCCCCTTTGCTCTTCTCCCTCGCTCCAGACTCTTTCACAGCACTCCCTGTTCGTTTTGGACCTGCCTGGTCCTGCCTCCCTCCGCTCTCAGCCGAAGGCGACGGGGGAGGTTGCACGTTTCCAGACTGTGGAGCAAGAAGAGCCGTGCTCATCGTTAGTTAGTCCACGGCCCTTCTCTCTTCTCCAGCAGCTTATCTGCTGAGCGGTTCCCGCAGAGTCCACGCGGTCCCGGGGTGGATCAGTCATGGAGGATGGGCCTGGGAGCGCTGGCAGCGATGACTTACCGCTTACCTGGTTTGTTTTGCCGTTCCTTTTAAACAAATCGCAGAGGGAGGGGAGAGATTTTTATAAAATAAAATACCCGAGATCCGTATCTCTTGTGCAATGCATATTACAGTCTCACCTGCTTCCCCGTGGGGCTTGGAAGGTTCACTGAAGGCTCTGTAATTCCCTATCCTTTGCTCCAGTCCGGATATCGCTCCGCAGCAGAAACATTCATGGTGGAAATACGGATGAGATTTGTGGCATCGGGAGGGACCAGGACCCTTCCATCTTCCCGCAGACACAAATACACCGGAGCTGCCAAGAGGTGACAGAAGCTGCCCTCGCGTCGCCGAGGCTGCGGGCCGGCTGTGACGCTGGCTCCGACTCGGATGCCGCTGTGAAGGGAGCGGGGCCGCGTGCCTGCCACGGCTTCCCTGCCGGCGGAGCGGGAATGGGAGGCACTGGTTGCTAAGCAGTGCTTTTCCAGCAATTAAACGCAAGCAGACAGGAGTTGTAGCAGGGCAGGACGTGGGAGAGCACAGAGAGAGATTCAGGCAGTGTTTCTAAATTTGCGGCGGTGGCTCTGGATATAGCAGCGCGCAGTGCAGAGCCCCCGTCTCCAGCAGCGTAAGTGACAGCGCTGACGTCCCCGAGCCGCAGCCCACGCCGAGCTCGTGCGGGCTGCTCGTCCCTCGAGATGAGGCAGGGGCCAGTGCAAACCCACAGCTTGGTTCAGGACCCCTTTGGAAATGTCTCTCAGAGAAGGATCATAGCATTAGGTTTTTCCTTTTTTGCCCCAGTAAAATCAGAACTGGATTTTTATGAACGCTTCTCCCTTCCAGAGTCCGGTTTTATTTGGGGCAAATGCAATTCTTGGCATAGTTTCTCTTTCTCAGGTGGTTAAACAGCAGAAGCTGGGACAGGGAGCAGCCTGGAGCATCCTCAGAACAGGAAGGGGCTTTTGCGGGCACGGGACCACGCAGGCTGGAAAAGCGGCAAACATTGCAAAGGGGGTCAGTTGAGTTTGCCTCTCCAGTTGGCCACCAGCTGGGCCAGATCCTGGCCCTGAGTAAGGAAAGGTTGGAGCTGGTAATGGGAAACAGGTGGAGAAGGTTTGCAGCCCCATCAGCAAGGCGTTAACCCTCGGGTGGCTCAGCAGCACTTCTTGCTCCTCAAGCTGGAAGCAAAAGGGACAAGAGCCCCTTGTTGGTTTGCTGGTGTCCCGGGATGTGGTTCAAGCTCTTCTGGAGCCGTGGCTGAGCGCAAAACGCAATGTTTTCTTGCGGAGAAGTGGGATACACCAAGGGCTGGTGCTGCAGCGGATGCAACAGCTCACAGCTGATGCTCTGCTCCCTCTCCCCGCTGTCAGCCGGTGAGCAGGCTCCTGGGAGCTCCTGCCCTGGGAACAGAGGGGTTAAGGGCACCGTAAAGCTTAATGAGAAAGTGGCTAAATTAAAACAGCTGGCTATATTGACTTGGCCTGGCCCCACTGGATCTCTTGCTGCTTCATAGTCAGCTTTCTAAGGAGGCATGAGCCCACTCGCAGGGTGGCTGGAGTGGGGAAGAACATCTCTGGGTAGGAAAATGGCTAATGGGTGACTGGCTTTAGGTCGTCGCTCCGTGATCCCGGCCTCAGGCTGGGTGCTTGTTTTGAACACGGACTTCAGATGGGCTGTTTGCAGGGATGCGCCGTTCCCAGGAGCCGCTCTCCGCTGCCTGTGCGGGTAAAACGCTTTGTTCTCTGGTGTTGTGTCCTTGCTGGGGGAAGGTTCCCAGCCGGCGTGATGAATTCCCTGGCTGGAGCCCTGCGGGAGAGGATGCGGGTGATGGTGTCTGGGCAGCAGTGCTCTCTCTTGTTGTTTGATCCAGGAACTGGGCAGTGGTACCGAAAGGGCTTATCCTTCTCTGCTTCCCTGGAAAATCCACCCAGATAAAGCCTTTTTTGGCTTAGAAAGTACATGGTGGGGGAGGGGGGGAATCAGAGATGTGATTTGATACCCACAGATCTGTGTGTGCTTTTGGAAATGCTGGCTTTTCTCTGTGAATTACACTGATTTCTGCTCAACTGCGGTTTCACAGCTCCTTGCTAAGAGAGCTGAGCACGCTGCAGTCTGCTTCTCACCTCTTCTACTCCAGTCCTCGGGTTGTTTGCACAACCAGCACGCTCTGAAATGCAGTTCTAGGCATCATTTAAATGGTCGTGGTGGGTCCTGGCTTTGCCCTGTTGTTGCCAGCTGGGATGGTGTTGTTGGGTCAGGCTGGGAGAGGAACCAGGGAGGGTTTTTTTAAGAGTTATGTTCAGGAATTTTATTCAGGATGTGAGGACTCTGTGAGGGGAATTACATTTTTAGTAGGAGAAGGGCTGTGGAGATAACGCGGTGGAAACGAGTTTGGCAGCGTTGTGTAATAACCGGAGATTCTCTGGTGCACAGCTTTAGGGCTTGACTTTCATAAGCACCTGAAACCACCTCCAAGCCTACCTGAGTCAGTGGAGACTAGCCCTTCTGAGGAAAAAAAAAAAAAACAACCCAAAAAACCCCCCAAAACTCCAACCAAAACAAACAAAAAAAACCCCAACAAAACCAGCCTTTCTCCTCCTCTGTCTAGTTCCTCACTGCGTAGTGAAGCTCTCGTGTAACTGGGTAATTCTGCTTTTTTTTCCTGAAATGAAATATTGAGTGTACACTTGAATATTAACAGCTGTTGTATCTACACGTCCTGCTCAGCAAAGTATTTGACTCCGGAGCATTTGCTCCATCGTGAACTCCCCTGCGTGGCTGCCTGCTGACGAGCCTTGGCCTCTCCCCAGCCTAATCTCTCCCGAGGGAGTGGAGACGGAGGCTCGTGGGGCAGATTAGCCACCCTGCTGCAGGATGCTGAACTTTCTCTCTGCTTCTTATCTGCCCTGAGCGTGCAGATTGCCCAGTCCTCGCAGCAGGGGCGCTTGTGTTGGGGAAACTCAGAAATTACAAAGATTTGAAACCAGTGCAGATCTGAGGCTTTTCTGAGAGCATCACAAGCCCCAAGCAGAGGCAGATCTACTCTCTGCAAAGGAAATGTGAAGAACTGAAAAGCCGGAGTACAAAAAGGCTTTACGGGGTCTGAGAAATACGAGATCATTGGGAGCTTGGGTGTGAAAGGGAACGCGAGGATGAGAACTGAGTTACTTCTCCATCCTCTTCAAGGTGCTCCTCTTAGCTTCAGCAAAGGCAGCTGGTATTTGTGGGTCCCTCTGCGCCCTGAAATACCCCGCAGGCATCCTGCAGCATCCTCGGGAGCTCTGTGAAGTGATGAATTCCCACGTGAGCAAGCGCCACCACATCCTGGGATGTTGGCGGTGGCATCTCCGCGAGGAGCGTGGGGTCACAAAGCCAGGGCTTTGCTGTGGGTTGTGAGCGGGGTTTGGAGCTCTGAACCCAGTGACAGCAGATTTCCTGCTCTAAAACTTGTCAGGTTGATGACTAGCACCATCTAGGCCTCGTAGGCAAAGTAGCACTCCTGCCCATTTTTTGGTAGAGGGTTCTGTAGGGTAAGGGGGTGGTTGGCAGCCCCAGAGCCGGACGTTCCGGCTGCGCGTCCGTGACTTGGGCTGCTCCGGCTGCTTGTGTCCAGCAACCCGGCTTTGTCACAGGGCGCCGCTGAGAGCGAGCGGGGGGCTCGCCTCCCCCCCTCACCTCCAAGGGTGTCTCGAGCTGTGGTGTAAAGCGCTCGTTTTGGTGGCTGAAGCCGTAGCGATCCGAGAAGGCGTTGAACGTTAAGCTGCCTGAGAGCATCTCTCTTGAGAGAGCGATGAGTGGATTTTCGTTGAGAAACTGTAAGAAGCAATGAACAACCCTTCTTTGATCTGAAAGGCTTTTCCCTCGTGAGCGTATCCTCTCGCAGCTGTTGGGCTTATTTCGTGATTTATAGATTCCCAGCACTCTTGCAAAGCTCAGCCTCAGAGGTGGGAGCTGCGTTCAAACAGCATCTCCGAATTCTGCAGCAAGGCCTCGTTAGGGTCTGATTAGCTGTTGCATAATTTTCTGGCTTTCCCGCTCCCTCCCATCACTCAAGCCAGCAACCACGTGATGGTAAAGGCAGAACCTTGCAGTATGATTTCTCTTTTTTGATAAGTCAGTGCTTTTAGAAATCTCTGCGCTTCTCTGACGGGGTTGTCCTGTGTTTTCCTAGAACTGGCAGTTACGTTTCACTTCATGACTTTGTCCTTGCCTAAGAACTTGCAAAATCTATTTCTAGGTGCTGCTGTCTGATTAACCTTCACGAGAAATCCCAACTGAAATTTATCTGACTTCCTTTTTCTGCTGCCTCATTCTCTTTAAAATGCCTTTGCATGCGAGCCGCTTTTTTGGGTAGGAGCTTTTCCCAACCCTGCCTTGTTGCCTGCTTGGTTTTATTCCATCCCTTTGCCTGTCCTGTATTTTTTCCCTTGTGATGTTGTCTAAGATAGGAACAAGCCCACGTTGGATTGCAAACCCACGGCAGGGGAAGCAGAACAAAGTGAGAGTTGCACAAAGTAGGGAATTTATTGTCCCTCTGAAATCAGAGATGCTTTGACTGTTTGTCAGTGGAGTCACCCAGCTGAGGAAGCTGAAGCCCTTTGGCTCCCTTGGATGTTAGGGCAGAGTGGAGTTAATTTTTTTTATTTTTTTTTTTTTCCTGTGCTCTCCCTCTTCCATGGCAGCCTGCGCTGTCTTTCTGGGTACAGCTCACGCCTGAGTGCTAAGGAACTAAGAAATTTTTGGGTGTGCTGATGGATTTTGCTGATGGCAAGTGGAAACAAAGCCAGGGAAGAATCTGGAGTTGTGGTGGTGTGCTCGGAGACGAAGCTGTGGTATTTGCCTCACAAAACATGTTTGGACCCCACTCGAGTCTGGCGCGCGTGCTGAAACACCGGGTTTGCGTGATCGCGTGTCTTGTGAAATGTTCCGTTTCGGAGCTGTGTCATGCTCCCACCTTGCAAGTGATGCTCGCTGCCAAATGAGGACAAGATGCTCAAAGAAACGGCACGATGTGCGCCTGTCCCACAGGCTGTTTGCCACCGCGAGGGCTATGGGAGCTGCTGGAGAAACCAGCTGGCGTCAGGAGCTCCCTGAGCGACCTGTGCGAACCCAGGTGCCGGTCCTCTCCCGGAGAAATGGGTTTAGTGCTGTTTGAGGTAGACACGTGCAGATGTTGGCAAACCTCCCACGTGTGACTCTACAGGAAGAGTCTGAGAGAGCACAGGGCTTTGCTTTGTTTTCCTCTTTGTTGTTTGGTTCGACGTGGGAGGAGGAGTCCAGGCTCTAAACAGAGCGATGGAGCACAGCGGAAAATGAGCGGGATGAGCACGGGGAAAGGCTTGAGATGTTAGCAGGTCTGGCTCACTCACGGACCGTTGGAGTCATCTGCAGCACAGAAGATCAGGTAGAGGTGAGGAGGCTCGGTGCCATGGGAAAGGGCCTCCTGAGCTCCAGACCTTTGTTCCTGGGTCAGTGCTTCCTGGCTTGGGCATTCCCAAGGGAAAAGTGGTACTTACAACGTTGAAGTGCTCTGTGGAAATAATGACCAATGCTTCCCACAGGAAAAATAAAAGAAAAGCAGCACACACTTTCATTTTAAAGGGGCTTTAATTATTTTGAAAGCTGAAGGAACTGACTCTGGAATTCTGTGGGGGATTTTCTTGTCCTTCTTTCTTACCTTTTTCTTTTCTTTCCCTCCCCCTCCCTGGCCAGACCTTGTCACACCTTTTTTTTTTTTTGGCAATTGAAAGTGGAGGTGGGCAAAATGGAAACCATTCTCTTAATTTTATTTTAAAATGCGGTAGTTAACTTCTGTAAATAAATAAATAATGGTCGGCTTGGTTGAAAACTTCCCCTCTCTGTATGAGAGAAAGCACGCTTTGAGGGAAAACCCTGTACTTCTTCCCTGCAGTTAAAAGAAATCTTGATTCCCTGAACTTCCTTACTTGCTCTGCTTTCATCTCCCTTCTGATCCCCTGCGACTGTGCAGTAAGTGCTGACAAAGCGTTATTTTTAAAGGTATTGTGAAATACAGCGTGGTGTTCCCAAACCGCCTTTCCCTTCGTTTGGCTCCGTGAAGGGGGACCAGCTGAAGGAGATGACCTGGTGATGGCATGGAATTTGCCTTGGTAGAAATGGCATCGATTGCAGCTGGAGCTGCTCAGATTTAACTGGGATCTGAGCTACAACCTGGTGTGTTTGGGGGGACGGTGCTTCCCAAACGAAAATGTGCCGGCTGTGCTGTGCTTTGGCTCGTATCAAGCAGGACTCAAGTTTGGGAGAAGGAGGTTGGGTGCAACGTGCGCAGAAGACGTTGCGCTAACGCTGCTAACCTTTTACCAGCATGTGTCTGGGAAACGGAAAGCTGCGTGTTTTGGCATGTGCAGTGTTTGACAGTGGAGCGCTGGTTATATTTTCTTTCTTTTTTTTTTTTGTCTTCTCTGCCAATGGGTGGGAATCCGATGGTGAGGCAGAGAGGGCTGTTTGCTCATCGGAGGGAAGTCTGGGCGCTGCCTTCTCGGTGCTTCACCTTCTGCTCCCAGTGCCTGGAAAATAACTCGGCTCTCAAACTGGTCTGAAGAGTGCTTTTTCTTTAGTTAGATACCTTGGGACTGAGAATGCTCCACTGCAAGCCCAGGCAGCGTGCCACAGTGATACCCTGGCCGTGGAAGAGCAGCTTTTTGGGGAGCCGAGCGTGGGCATGGGCCGCTGTAATGAGCTCGAGTGTGATTACGGCTGCTGCTGGGTGTGCGGTCTGCTGCAGCGAGCACGGGATGGCCTCTCCCTTCTGCTCGCTCTGGCACGCGTGAAGGCATCATGCCTTTTTGTAAGAAGTTATTAAATGATAAGAAAGATGAGCAGAAGCTTTTTAGCAGGGCCTGGTGTGATAGGACAAGGGGTCATGGCTTTAAAACAGAGGGAGGTAGATTCAGGCTGGACATAAGAATTTTTTTACGCTGAGAGTGGTGGAGCACTGGCCCAGGTTGCCCAGAGAGGCGGTGGAAACATTATTTAAAAAAAACAACATTTTGGGAATTTTTTTAACACACTTTTAATTCTCTGCAGCTGCTCCACCCTGAGCCCTTTCCCCTCTCGTGACGTGGCCAGTGCCCCGCTGTGGCTGGGGACTCCGCCGGCGCGTCCCCCGTGGGCCGGGGCGGGGAGCGGAGGGGGGGGTTCCGCGTTATCCGTGTTTTTCTCCCCGGGCGCTGCCCACGCCTCGGGCTGCCGGCGGGCCGGGGCCGAGCCGCGGGCACATGGCTGCGACCGGCCCGGGCCGGCGCTAGGCCCCCGCGGCCTACACTCCCCAGCAGGCATTGCGACCGGTGGGCGGGCAGCGCCGTTCTATTGGTCGGCGGCGCCTCCGGTCCGCGCGAGGATTGGTCGCCCCCGCGCCCCCGCGGGGCCGTGGGCGGAAGTGTGGGGTACGGCGGCCGCGGAGGCTCGGCGGCGGCGGCGGAGGGACGGGCGCTCCGCGTCCCGCCATGTAACGCGCCGCCGCCTCCGCACCGCTGCCCTTCGCTGCTCGCCTGGCTCCTCCCGCCCGGGATGGGGGCCCGGCGCCCGGCCCGCCGGGGCTGCTCCCGGCCATGAAGGGGCGGCGGGGGAGCCGCTCCCAGCACCTGCCCGCCGCGAGGGAACCGCGAAGCCCGGGGACCGGCGGGGCTCCTCCTCGGTGAGCGGGGGCGGCCCGGCCGGGTGCAGCGGGGCGGTTTCCGGGGGCCGGGAGCGAACGGGCTCCGTCCGACGAGGGGGAGGG
>WHYT01015787.1:114872-134027 GCA_009806455.1 Tetrax tetrax
GGGGGAGGGACCGCAGCGGGGCCCGGACGGGGGCTGGGGGCGTCTGCGGGAGAGCCGCCGCCTCCGGCGCTGCTTTTGGCGGAGGGGCCGGGATGGGCGCGGGGGTCGGGGGGATCCCCCCCCTCCTCGGTGCGCGGGGGTCGGGGGGATCCCCCCCTCCTCGGTGCGCGGGGGTCGGGGGGATCCCCCCCTCCTCGGTGCGCGGGGGTCGGTCTGCGTGAGGGGCTTCGCCTGTCTCAGGAAGCCGGGAAACGAAAGCGGCGGCGGCTTTGAAGGGGCGGGTGCCCGGCCCGGGACGGGGGGTCTGCGGGGGCCGCGCCCGCTCCCCGCTGGAGCTGGGTCTGAGGCAGGGCCGGAGCGGGGAGAAGCCTCCCTGCAGCCCCCCGCAGCGTCTGGGGCTCGATTTTGGGGGTCTGACCGGGCGAGCTGTGCTCGGGGGAGCGTCTGGGCGCGGGTCGGGGGGGTTTCTGCTGTGGCTGATCAGAGCGAGAGCCTGGGATCAAGTGCTTGGTTTGGTTTTTGGGGTTTTTTTCCCGTCCTGATCCTGCTACCTTTTTTTTTTTGGGTGTTTTTTTTTTTTTTTTTTCAGTACTCATCTCTGTGAAATGGGTGGGTGCCTACCCACATCAATAAGTGAGTGCACGGAGAAAGTATGCAAATACCCGCTCTTACACTTTTATTATTTTGTGTGCATATGTACATCCACGCACGTCCACACGTACCTGTGTGCGACTTTCACCGTGCTCTCCCAGACCGGCTTCGGATGATCCCCGTCGTGCTGCTGCCTGGGGGGAATCCGGAATTCTGGTGCCGGTTTGAAGTAGCAGCTCCCGGGAGATGCAGAGATCGCTTTGTAGGCGAGCGCGCTGTGCAGTGGGTGCAGAATCCAGTCACGAGCGGTTTTTTTATCTTCATCACACGGAGAACAAACACGGTCCCCGCAGCAGGCGCAGCGTGCCTGACAAAGCTGCGTGTTCGTGATTTTTGTCGGCCTGTTTATTTTTAGGGGCTTAGCGCCTGTTTGTAGAGAATAGTTGTTCCGTTGTCATAGCAACCAGGCAGAGTGTATTATAAACATTATTAAAGGAAACCTTTTCCATCTTAAATGAGACTTCCTTTTCATAATAAAGTTAGGATCAACATAAAACATTTAACCTTTTGTTCGGGGTTTGCTCCGCAGCGTGAGGTGGAGGCCTGACCCCTTGCTTTTAAACAAGGATGCTTTTACTTTCAGCAGATGTATTGTGCCTGTTGCAGCCCATTTAATCCGCCGTTGGTAAACATTCCCCTCAGCCCATTGTGGTGGCAGAGAAGGAGGAAGCAAGTGTAATCTACTTAGAGGAGCTTCCACAGAAATAAATATTTTTAGGGTGTACTCGGAAACAATCACAGCAGCGTCAGAAACCAACCAAGTAACTGATCAAAGGCATTTCACTTTTGGAGCTTACTGTTCTGTTTGTCCTAAACCTTCCCGTGCTCTCTGAAGAGGGAGACTCTTCGTCACAGTGTGGTAAAGCAGGGGACTGAGGTCTGCTGGCCGTAAAAGTGGCTGCGCTGGGGTCTCAGTCGGCTGTGGCCGGGGATGGAGCATCGGAATGGTTGCAGCAACCGGAGGAAGCACGCGCGCTGTGCTTTGAAGTCCCCGTTATTGGCCACGTTCAAACAGGTTAAAACATTTTTAAATGTCGGGGTGTGCTAGTCAAAAGCATACTAGATAACAGAGCAGGCACTGTTGTCTCTGTATCAAGATTTTAAAACCCCAAAAAGCCGTTTGGCTCATTTACTTTCAGCCAACGGGAGTCTTCAGCCATGAGCACGATGGGAATCCTGGTACTGCTGTTCTCCCTCGTGGCTTGTTTTCTACTGCTTCTGCGGTTTTCTCAGGCATCTAAAAGGTGGAGAAGACTAGAAAATACTTAGAAAAGCAAATACTTATTTCTCAGAAGTTAAAAAGCTGAAACAAATTGCTCTTGAAACCCCACATGCTTGCTAACACCCTTGTTTGATATAAAGTAACTTAATTTTTGAGCCAAGTAGCCAAAATCTACTGCAGGGTTTGTTTTTGTTAAATGCAACTGTCAAACTTAGAATGGGATTAGGCAATGAAAACTCTGGAGCGGCTCTTATCGTGAGGACATCCTCCAGCATTTCCTTCCAAGGAGCTTCCTGCCTTGATAACCACGGCTTCTCCTTCAGAACAAGCTGGTTTTCCTGGCTGGTTTGGAAACAGCGGTGTGCTGAATGCCAGAGCCAAGGGGAAGACAAGAATTTATTGGAGGCTGGGGTGTTGTTTTCTTACTCTTACCTGATTTTCATATTTATTAGAGAAAGTATAATTTGATTCCTACTTGGAAAGCTGCCAGGGCTTGGAATTTCTTAGTGGTGGTGTTGCAAACGTAGAAATCTGCATCTCTGGTTTAATTCCTTGTGAATAGTAACTTTATTTAACACATAGAACAGACTTGTAACTGGTAGTTCACCTGTCTTTGGGAAGTAGGCTAACAAAACAAGTGACAGTGGCAGGAGTGAAGTACTTTTATGATGCTTGCTGTGTTCTGGAAAAGGCTAAATACCCTTGCACGCTTCCCACCATGTCCGAGTGTGTCAACAGCTACTAGCCCTCCGAAGGGACCGGTTTTTGGACAGTAGGTTTTACGTGTGTTGGGCCGCAGGCTCTTTCTAAAATGAATCAAAATTGATAAAATCCTGAAAGGACCAGTTCAGGTGAATCACAGTCCCAGGAGCTTGAAAATATTTTATGAAAGGTTTTTAGGAATGGGATGTTTTAGATGCTGTGCTGATGAAAATGTTTTTTGGTTGTGTGTTGATAACCACTTAATTAAATCTTCCTCAGCAATGTTACACCTCTTTGGCCCTTTACTGAAATAAAAGGAGTAGGGCAGCTATTAATTTATTCACTTAGTTGCCTGGACAGACACTGAAAAACATGATCTAACTTTGAAGTTAACCCCGTTTTGAACAAGGAGTTGGGCCCGTGACCTCCAGAAATCTCCTTCAACCAAAGTTACTCTGTTGTTTGTTTTCCTGGAACAGCTATTGAGGCTGTGTGTCCGCAGGAATATTGCACAACGTACCGGGAGTTATTCTCTGCAAATTCCTGCTGGTCACACACCATGGCCGTCTTAAACGCTGAAGAAACCATGGGAATGGTTTTGCACAGTGAAGCCTCAACAGTTCAGCCGTGCTGCGCATGTGCGCAGTGCTCCTGGGGTGTTTGGCTTTCCTGGAATTGTGTTCAGACTTAATTTGCTCGCCTGCTGAATATCTGACTTGCACGATTAAATGTGAGATCTCCAAACCATCTCTGTTAGTGTTGTTGCCTTTTTTGTTTTGTTTTTTGGTTTTTTTTTTTTTAATGAGGTGATTTCTCTGTCACCCTCTGTGTTTACCTCTGCTCTGTGCTGCTTCCAAACTCATCTTTTGCAATGTTACCTCTGTGTGAATACCTGAACAGCCATTTAAATACGTGGTGGTGATGATTTTCTCCTCTCTGTGTGACATCTGTCTTTCCTTCGCACCCTCCTTTGTTTCTGTGGGGGTTCTGACGAGGCTGTAGACCTGGCTGCTCGACTCGGTCCATCTGCAGAAGGCATCAGGCCACAGATGCTTATAAGAGGCTGTTGGAACCAACCGAGGTGAAAGATTACTTGAGCTGTTCTCGGTGTTGAGTCAAAGCACAGGAAATCTGCCAGAAGACCTTGAAGATGGGGTTTGGGGCAGACACATCCCCCCCCGGGGCAGGGTGAGGTGTCCCTCTCCTTTCTGAGCACCAAGCGCTGAGCACTTGAGTTTGTTTTGCAGTAGTAAGCGTAGCTGCTGGCCACGGGCGAGGTTACCGTGTGCCGCTTCCTAAACTCTTCCTCCTGCCTGCTGTGCCACCCAGGGATTGCGCACGCTCCTTCCTCGGAAGACGCAAAGCCTTGAGGCTCTGTAATCAGACAGGTTGCGTGGAGCACGTTGCGGCACGGATGCTTGAGGAGAAGTCACCGGAAAAGATACCTATCTCGTGTCCTGGCTTTTTTGTCAACTCGAGGCTTTGTAAAGTCAAGGCCTCGAACAAAGCTCCAGCGACCTCAAAGGCAGCTGCAGCAGCATGAGAAAGCTTGAGTTTGCAGCGCTTGTATTTAGAGTACTGCAGCCAAATTCTGTCAGCCACTCAGTATACTTCAAGGGTCATCCGTAGGCGTCAGAGAAGATCTCAAGACAATAATAGAGCTCTATTTTAGCATACTCATTACAAAGTATAACTGCCCTCTGCCTCTAGCAACTATTTTTTCCTTCTACTCAAATGGTGCAGAAGTGGAAAGGCCTCGTCATAAGCAGCAGTGTTGCCTCTCTGCCTAATTCCCTCATTGTCTTTTCAAATGAGACCTTTCTCTTTCTCTATGGACTCTCATAAGGAAAATAACCTTCAGCAAAAAGACAGTTTGCAGTGGCGTGCTTGTAATTATTGGTGTATTCATCTTGAAGAAAAAGCAATCAAACGACTAGGCTTTTTATGCTGACGGGGAGCTGTGCTAGGAGATTGATGCCTCCTCATGAAAGGAGACGTCGCTCTGAAAGAAGCTGAAATGTTGTTTACGAGCCATGAGAAGTAACATCTCGCCGTTGTTCGTGCAGAGTAGGAGTGGGACAGTGGGTTCCTGTCCTCATCCTGATTTCTTTAGTTTCTCTAACTAATGCACCAAACAAAAACAAAAAGGACAAGAGGATCTGCTGAATTCCTTCCAGTGCCGACGCAGGAGGGGACACTTCTGAGTCCGTGGCCCTGAAAACGGCGGTGGCGTGACCGGGAGCCTCTAACCGCTGCTCCCCCCGCGCCAGGGCAGCTGAAGGTGTTTGCAAAATGCAGATAGCACAAGGAGCTCGAACCGCCGCTCAGGCCCCGGAGTCGCAAGGTAAAGGCTGGTGAAGGGCATCAGCTGCCTTCTGCCCCAGGTGCTGAGGGAGGAAGAACCTTTTAAACATGTTACTGGGTTCGTCTCAAACAAAGAGAAGTGCTCGTCTCGCCTGTACTGGTTTTCATTTTGCATCTTGTGTGATGTTTTTTTATCCTGCTTTTTCCTGAAGAAGCAAATGTTCTTTGATGTATTCTTATGTAGTATCAAAGCAACTTTAATAAAGAAGTTAAATTAGATGTCTTAATTCATAATGCAGTGTTGTCTCCTGTATACCTATTACGCTTTCCCAGTTACAGCTTGCTCCTGGGCTCTGAAGGGCTGAGATCCACTTGTGATCCCATTGCTTTGACCAATTTGGAGGCTTGTTTTCTGTCCTTCCCTTTGTGTATAATCTTCAGAAAAACTGAACTCCAAGTTGCGTTCTCTGTCTGTTGTTTCCCGTAGATGTGCACAATAACTATTTAAGAGACATACATTCTCTCGTAGGCAATATAACCTCTCAATTAACAATTCCAAAGTGCTCTCTGCTCCCGTTCTACGGGAGTTGAGGAGTAAGTAAAAGTTCTCCACCCTGTTGTTAATGTGTCTAACGTAAGACTTCTTGCCGTAGAGGCTGCTGAGGGTGTGCAGTGCCTTCCCCAGATGGTGGAAGGAGTCATGACAGCACTGAAGCCTGTAAATGCCAGAAACATCAGTAGTGACTTGATCAATCTCACACTCCAGCACTGTCCGTAACTCTGCCCCTGGGAGAAGGATCCTTCCAGCCGGAAAGCTGCGGTGTTTGGGATTTAGGCAGCGTGAACTCTTTTAAATTTTTTTTTTTCCTTTTGTTTTGGTAAATGCTTCTCAGAACAACATAGCTCATCACTGAGATGAGTTTTTAAAAAGAAAATTCCTGTGTCTCCCATCGTTTGCTCCCTGCGTACTCTGTATTGCTGAACTTTGTGCAGTCAGAGCCCTGATCTGCCAGCACTGCGCGTCTTCAGCTCCATGCAAAGCCAGCCGTGACCTGGGCAGTAATGTGTGACTGCAGCAGAGCCCGGTGAGCGCTCGCCTAATAACGGCGAGGTACTTCTTGCTGAAGGCAAGCAGCCCAATGGAATAACGGCATTTAAATTCCAGGATGAAATCTGCATGGATTTCTAGGAGGAGGAAAAAAAGCCTTTCCTGCTCTGAAATTCTGCTGCTAATCTAATTTCTCTGTGATTTGCTGCCATTGCATCAGTCAGCGCTATTTGGTGCAGTGCTGCTTATGGCTTTTGAAAGCGCTGTAGATAAATGTAGCGTGGGAATAATCACTCAACTTCGTTTTCCTGCTCTTTCTCCGTTAACACGTATCGCTAGTATTGACAGCTCTGCAGAACGGCAGAATCGAGCCCTGATGTCTACACAACGCCCCGTGCGTGTGCATCGTCCTGACAGGATAACGAGACTCCGCTCGTGATGCTCCGCAGCCTGCCATGCAGATATGAAATGTTACTGGCAAACCCGCGTACAAGTTGGAGGAGAGGTCCTGGAAGAGTTTTAACGCAGTTGTCTGGCCCCACCGTCCCGTACGGTTCAGCTGGTGTGTCACGGCACGGTGTGGGAAGAGTCTCAAAGCGCAGCGTTCAGCAGCTGATATTTTTCTTAGAGTACCAAGCAATTAATTTGGGCAAGCACGGAGTTGTACGCATACGGTAATTAACAAGGAAAGCACCTTAGGCCAGCATAACAAGGTGGTGTGGGTGTCCTTCATTTTGAGATTGTTCCTTGTAATTGCAGCAATTTAACTGACTTGATCAATGTAACATCCCTGTGTAGTCATGTAAGCGTGCCATTAGGCAGGTATTCTTAAAAATAAGTTCAATGCAGTGGGCTGTGCCCAAAAAGTACCTGCCCTAGGGCACCTGATTTAACTAAGAACGCGTAGTCCTGTGTAAACTGCCAGTAATCCTTTCACAGGGCTGACTAAATTCTGAAGCTCTGACAAGTAGAAGGTTCTCTTCCTTATATAGGGCTGGATAAGTGCTGGGCAGTAATGAGATTGGAATAAAAAGCTTTGGTAACAAAGATGAACTGGCAGTCCCGACTGAATCTTAAACTTATCCCTGCGTGTGCATGGACTTCAAACGAGAAGGGCGTGGGCGCTGCTTGCTGAAGTTGGACTTGATGCCTCTGTTTTGGAGCTTCTGCCTGTGAATAGCATTCGGTCCCTCGGGCTGCAGGTTCACCCAGATGGAAACCCCTGTACTCTTTAGGTTTGCCTTTATTGAGGTTTGACGGCGTGGGGGGGAAAAGAAATCTAGCAGTTACGTGTATCAAAATGTTTTTGTTGTAATTCGTCACGATGGTTCTTATTCCAGAGCGGCTGCATTTGTTTTTCTCTCATTGGAAGAAGTTTAAGCTGCATTAATAGAAGCTGTTCTGTTCTGGAATAAGACAATCCGTATGGGATACTGAATTAACAGAATTTTATCAGGTTTAACTCACAGCGTATCTTATACTTCCCTTGTGCAGATTGGATTGTTAGTGTTCTGCTTAAAAATATGTGTGGAAATACTGTTTCATGTAGTCAGATATGGTCAAGGAAAAATGTCACGTCTGCTGCCTTGTCTGCCCTTGATGAATTTGTACATTGACAGCTTCAGTGCAAGGAAACCATGCTGGAAACTCATGAATCAACTGACTTACTAGTCCTAGAAAGTCTCAGCCTAAATGACTGGTGTAGGTGAGACATGGCAGGAATCAAGAGAAAAGCAAAGGCAGCATTTGAAATAATTTTATTTACTCTCATGTTTAGTCTTGTAGAAAAGACAGGGGTGATACCTGGGAAAGAAAGGAAATCTGAAAGTGAGGAGCTTGAGGGTTGATTGAGAGAGCTGCTTACGAAGAGGCAGCAGAAATGTGAGCTGAAGGAAGACTGGGCTGTTCTGCACCTTCACGAGCTTAAGCAGTTACTTGATCTGCTCTGTGTTCTTAAAGACACCGAGGTGGGAGGTGGGTGCAGGTAAGGAAAGGAGGCGGCGAGTGGGAGGTTTGATTTTTACCTGGGTGCACCTGAGCTGCTTCTCATGAAGCAGTACAAGTCAGAGTGGGTGAACATGGAACAACTTAGAAAAATTTTTTTTTGGATAGTGACTCATTGCAACTTACCCAAAGTGACCTGATTTAGTTAAATGAGGCTAAATATAACCCATGTGAAAAGTACTGACATGTGGGAGGAGACGACAGCAGTTGGCTCGCAGCCTCCCTGTTCTGCAGGGAACATCTTTCACGACTGGTGGCTAATAATTTTTACTCTTGCTGGCTTTGGAAATAACATTTCTGCTCCATTACCCCCTTCTAGGGAGACAAAGAAAATGCGCTGTTCCTAATCCGTTGCCTCTTACCTGCCTTTCTGCATTTCAGCTTACTGCTATGGACAGTGCTATCACCCTGTGGCAGTTCCTCCTCCAGCTCCTCCAAGAGCCTCAGAACAAGAACATCATCTGTTGGACCTCCAACGACGGGGAGTTCAAACTGCTGCAGGCAGAGGAGGTGGCCAGGCTCTGGGGAATCCGCAAGAACAAGCCCAGTATGAACTATGATAAACTCAGCCGTGCTCTCAGATACTATTATGTGAAGGTAACGAAGTCCATAAATCCACCTCAAATCCTTATCCATCTTACTAGCTTCTGCCTAATGAGCTTTGTTTCCTTTTTCATTCTCTTCAAGGGGATAGGTGTCACTTCTGTCTCCCAGACTTAAGTAAGGTGTACTAGTTTATGTTCAGAGAGGTTTTTTTTTCTTTTATTTATCATCGTGTTGCATTTGCTCCCTGGTGGTTATTTTATACATAGCTTTGTGCAAAATGTTACCTTCTTTGATTTATGTCTATGCTAATGTGACTCTCTCTTTGAATACCAATCCCCTTATCAAAAAATCCACACCCTTGCAAGGGTTAAAATCCTCAACACGCAAGTTTAAGCAACAGAATGATTATGATGATTGAGATAATGAATATTGCACCACCTTGGGATCTTTTCTGCAATTGTCTCTGCAAAGGGGCTATCACAATAAGGATTTTCAGTGAAGCAGCCCAAAGTATTTTTCTTTTTCTCAATTTATTAAGAATTGCACCCCTCATGTGGTCAGCGAGTTTAGTCCAGCAGAGTAAGATGCTTCTCTTGTTTAGCCAGTGTCTTCTAGTAACTTGTGAGAGCCTTTCATCAGTGCACAGTAGTGAAAAAAAGCTGAACTGGAACCACAGTGTTGGGAGCTTTACCTTCGTTTCAGTAAGGCGTTTGTCCCACAACTCTTATTGTGGGGGTGGAGGAGAGAAAAAATACAACACAGTCCTGAGGAACCTGTCAGCTTGTAGCAGGTGGCGCGTTGCTTCGGTACCACAAATTGGCTTTGTACTGAGAGGTCTCAGTAATAATAATTGTACAATAAATAGGAATCTTCTTAGGTCCAAATTATGTGTGGCCTTTCACTTAGGAGTAGAACAAGTTTGACATACGCTATTTTGTGGTATTGAAATAGCTGATTAGCCTACGTTCTGCTGACTGGTTCAGCTACTTTTTATTATCATCTTACTGAGTGTAAAGGTGGTTTGATTTGAAGTATTAGCTCTCAGTTCTGCAAACCTGTAAGCTTCAATTCTGCAGGTTCTCCTCTTAGGCTACTCTAACTGTACCCAGTTCAGTGATGTTTGATGGGGTAATGGTTTTTTTTTTTTTCTCTCAGCTGATCTTTTAAAATATGATAAACAGAACTGCTTGGCGGTTGTAAGGCTGCTGTTAGTATATTTCATGTCAGGTTAAGCTCACCTGGTTCAGCGTTCTCTCTGCAGGCTCAGGAAATGGTACTTTGGGAGCGTAACTGAATTGCAAGAACGCAGTGTGTTTTTAGAAAAGAAAAAAGAAACAATTTTTTTATGAAAGATTACAGGCTATCTAATTCCTCGGTCTATTTTAGGCAGTGTTTGTAGGAAGAAAATTAATCTGAAGAAGGTCTAAATATATGTATCTTCTTACCCACAGAATATCATTAAAAAAGTGAATGGTAAGAAGTTTGTGTACAAGTTTGTTTCTTATCCGGAGATTTTAAATATGGATCCACTTGTCGTGGGCCGTATAGAAGGAGACCCTGAAATGACTGGTTTTGCAGAAGTTAGCAGTGCTCCGAAGGATGTGGAAAACTGTGGGAAGGAGAAGTCTCAGTCATGTGCTAAATCCTCCAGCCGCAATGACTATATCCACTCAGGCTTGTACTCCTCTTTTACTCTGAACTCCCTGAACTCTTCCAGCGTAAAACTCTTCAGGTCCATCAAGATTGAGAATCCAGCTGAGAAACTGACAGAGAAGAAACCAGCTCAGGATCCAACGCCCTCCGTCATAAAGTTTGTAACCATGCCCTCCAAAAAGCCCTCATCTGTCCCCCTGGTCTCTACCACCTCGGTGGTCTCTGCCACTTCCACTGCTTCTGCCACTTCAACCGCATCCTCTCTTCCCATGGCATCGGAAGAAACTCTCCAGACCTTGGAGACGCTTGTTCTACCCAAGTTAACTGTCCCTGAAGTTCCAGCACCTTTGCCAAACTTAACTACCAGCTTCACCCCAACTCCACCCATATCCTCAGTTTCTCCCACTCTGCAAGTTCCTTCCACGCCCCCGTCACCGCCCCTGAGCTCCAATCCTGACCTGGACATTGATACGGACATAGAGTCCGTGACTTCTCAGCAGCTGGAGCAGGCTCAGAGCTTTCAGCATCAATCCCCAGAGCCCAAAGAGCAGGATTCGTCTGTGCTGGAGAAGGAATTTGCCAATCACCTCTCCAGATCTAAAAAACCCAAAGGGCTGGAGTTGGCTCCTACTCTCGTCATTACAGGCAGCGATCCAAGTCCACTGGGGATTCTGAGTCCTTCTCTCCCAACTGCTTCTCTTACTCCAGCACTTTTCTCTCAGGTAACCTAATTCCCTTCCTGTTTTTTTTCTTTTTCTTTTTTTTTTAAAGTAACAATAGCGATTATGTTATATCCCAAAACGGTAAGGGAAGGCAAGTGGAAAATGAATAGTCAGTAGATTGTATTTGGAGTTCTGAAACTCAGGATGTCACTCCCATTTTTAACAGAAACTTTATCCATCATCTGTGCGAGCTTCCACCCCAGCGTGTGCCCAAGCGGAATGTCGGCTGTACGCGTCTGTGCAGCGTTAGCGTGTGGAGGCAAAACCCAAACCAGCACCAACAGGATCCTTTGTAAATCTTGCCAGGGTGATACTGGATTATTTAAAAAACCCTAAGCCCTGCCCTTATCCTTCAGGCTGATTCCGAAAATGCTTTAAAAATAGAGAACCACGGCAGGGTCTGTTTAGCAGCTTTGTTGTGCTTGGTTTAGTAGCCGTTTACTTAAGACCAGAGTATTGTGACCTAATAGCAATCAGAACGGCTGCTTAATTGGGTTGTTATCTGTGGGTGGGAGAGCCAAGCTTTTATGCCTCATGGAAAATTTGGAAGAGAACTCAACCCAACTAGGCTGTTAAACTGTTCTGTATACATTTAATCTCTTTCCTGTAATAAATGGGAATTAGAGTGAAACTGCTGATTGAAAACTGAGATGGTTGAAGACAGGAAAAAAATCAAGCGCAGTTGCTCTTTTGGCACCCTTGGAAGCGTTTGGCTGGTGAACGTGGGACATCCAGAATATTCAGAAGCTGGATGTAAATGTCTTTTGTTGGGGCTTACATCATCAGTGTCACCCAGACCATGCGTGTGCCCTCTGTCCGCTCTCTTCAAATTCACGGGCCGAGTTCTCCAAAGTCCCGTGCAGGTGCTGTGAATTGCAGGAGGAGCTGACCTGCTGGAGGTTACAGCAGGATTTGGCAGCCGTCGGGAAAAGAGGGCCAACTGCTCAGCGAGGGGAGGGGGAGCCGGATGCCTGCTGCTGCTTTTTGGTGTTTGAAGGGAACAGACGGAGGTGGGAGGAGGGGAAGGGAGTTCCTGAAATTTGGAGCCAGCCCTCTGCAGCTGTAGGAGCCGAGATTGTTGTGGCTGGATTTACATGTGCTACACGTTCTACAGAGCGCAGGTTTCGCACAGCTGACTCTCTTCGTGTGTTTGCAGACTCCCATCTTGCTGACCCCAAGTCCCTTGCTGTCCAGTATTCACTTCTGGAGTACGCTCAGCCCGGTTGCTCCTCTCAGTCCTGCAAGGTTGCAAGGTGCTAACACGCTCTTTCAGGTAAGTTCCAGCAACTTCAGCCAAGCTCTGAGCCGTGCTGTCGTACCTTCCTCAGAAGACCTGTGGGGATCATTTAGCCCAAATATCTGCACTAGAAACAAAATAGTGATCTTTGTTTTCTATCCCCTATGTTAGCTTTTGAGAGCATTTAATTTTAAATAAACTGTTTACCCAGTTTTATTTAAGTATATTATAAATGTTACTATTTCAGAGATGTTTTAAATTAATAGCAGGCTGTGCTGTAGTTAGATACTTCTTTATTTTAGGTCTGTCCTTCCTGTAAAACTTGCCTCCCTGTAACTTTGCTGGTTGAGATTTTCCTGGAAATTGAATTTTGCTACTCTGTTGGTTGTTTTAATAGTTTAACAGCCTCTTCTGTTGAAAGACAGTAATTAAATCTCACCACTAGTAAGAAGGAAGATTGTGTGTGTGATCTCTGTGGCAGCATGTAGCACAGTTCTTTATAATCTCTATATTCTGCTGTCTCCTGTTGTTTGGAAATTCTCAGCTTCACTGTTTTTAATAAATATTTTTGTTTAACTAATACATAAGAAAACAAGTCCCCTATAAAAATATCCTTTAGTTGTAATTGCTCATGCTCTTCCTTCACCTTCCACTTTGGAATTGGAATAAGCACATCTGTTGCCTGAGTCTGCTTAGGCAAAGGGTAAAATTTAACTGATTGTCTTTTGGGTTTTTATCTGTCATCTCCATGGAGATGAAGGACATAGCTTATGTGTTCCGTGAGGATAGGGAATAAACAAGTAGGTCTGAAAATGCACTGGGCATTTTTCTCTATAAATAGCTGATAATTAACTGAGAAACAATTTAGCCCATGGCTTCCCAACAACCTGTATTAATGTAATTTATTAGTTCAGGACATAGGCGGTGCTCCCTGCAGAGGGTACAGGCTGGGTCCTCCTGGTGACACTGGTTATTATAGCTGCCTTGCTGCAGGAGCATTTAAAAAGTAAGTTACATGGGGGAAGCCAAGAAGATTCTGTGGAATCTCCCCCCGCCGAGGGAGCTTCTACGTGCACAGATAATGAGAGGAACAGTAAATTAAAATGGCCTTTTCCCTAATCATTTTTGTTTTGTCTCTTAGTTCCCGTCAGTGCTGAACAGTCACGGCCCGTTTACTCTGTCTGGACTGGATGGACCCTCTACCCCTGGCCCGTTTTCCCCTGACCTACAGAAGACATAGCACATGGTCTCATGGAAAGGACATACTGGCAAGCAAGGGAAAGATGTGACACTTGTATTTAACCATTTTTTTTTAAATGAGCAATTTATAATTCCACAGAGATTATCAACAATCATAGTTTTTGCCATTCCCAAATAAAATGCCTTTTTTTGCAAAATTCTCTCTTTTGAAGACCCAGGTTGGGAATGTATATGCAAACGCCTTAATAGGAGCTGGAGCTCCAGATTCTTCTCTTCCCTCCTCGGTTTGGAAGACTTCACTTTAGCTAAAGGGAGTTTCAGTTGGTGTTGCAGTAACTGAGTCTGCACTGATTGCGCTAAACCATATCAGAGAAGTCTTTTCTCTGTGACTTTTGGAAAAACCCTCTGTTCTTCAGCTTCCTGTGCTTGGCAAGAAGAAATCTAACCCTGACCGAAGCTGACATTCAAGGAAATGCTTGGGAAAGGGGTGCGTGCATCAGCTTTGCTTCGGGGCCTGGTAACTTCTGCAGCAACGAAACAGCCCGCGTCTTTTCTGCTGTAAAACATCTTGTCTTTTTGCAGGGAGAAATTTTCAAGGAATATTCAATGATTTGTGTTACTGAGATACGGACAATTTTTGAATGGCATTGTACACCGACAGCCCGGCCCCTCGGAGGAGTGGTCTGGCTGGCTTCTGGATGCTTCCCTGCCCTCCCTTTGGTGAGGAGGGGAGGTCTGGAGACACGTGGTGAGACGAGTTCCTTTCACTTCTCAGAAAGTTTCAGTGCTGAAGTCCAAACATTTCTTGTGCCAGAGACCTGTTACAAAGCCTGTAATCTCACTGCTGGAAGACTAGCAGGACGGTGGATTTTAGGTGAGGTTTTGAGGGTGTGTCTGCATTTGGTGAGGTTGCTGCCTGATGCTGGAGTTTCAGACCCCAACAGTGGGTGAGAACACTAACATCTGAGCATTAACGTTACTGCTCTTTTCCCGCAGTTGAAGTGGAGAAACGTCTCTTCTACCAGCTCTTATCTCAAGTTTTGCATTAGATCTGTTGCTTTTTTTTTATTTGAGGAAGCACTTGGACCCAAAATAAGTTAGGCTCGGTGTGAACAGCTAGCTGAGAGGG
The DNA here is from genome assembly GCA_009806455.1 of Tetrax tetrax. Lineage (NCBI taxonomy): Eukaryota > Metazoa > Chordata > Aves > Otidiformes > Otididae > Tetrax > Tetrax tetrax. The sequence goes on from WHYT01015787.1 coordinate 129,291, forward strand.
GCACCACGGCGTATCAACCTTACTGTAAATTTGTGCTTGCATTGCTTTTCTTGGTGGCCGTGTGTGTATGGATTAATACAAGATTGGTTTCCAGAGCCATTTGAAACACTGACGAAATGAAATTTGTAGTTACATTTTGAAACTCAGGAGGCCTTTTAAGAGAACTGAGGAATGAAAGAGAGACTTTCCTCTCACAGCCCCTCAGAGACTGGATAGCTTGGTCTGTGGGCACTGGGTGCTCTGCCCTTCCACGTGGGGCATCTGATGTCAGGCAGCAACTTCTGTTTGTTACTGAGTTGGTGAGGCAAGATAATCTCCATAAAATGCCCACTAGAAAACAGCTGGAGACCGTCTCTTTCCTTTGGCGTCCTCACCGGCTGTCTTCAAAGCTCTGAGGAGCAGAGGAGGATTGTACCTTTACAGCAAGAGGAGCTGACAGTGTACGCTGTACATATTGCACCTGTCTTACGGATAAGTGGTGAACTCGCTTTCCAGAGTTTTCCTTTTGCCACTTTTGCAGACTCTGAATTCCCTTTAAAGTGTATTACAGTACCCAAGGCTGAATTTACTGCGGTGACGTTACCTTTCTCTGTTCTAGCATTGGAATACGTAACCACTTAGTATGTTCCTGACGTGACACCCTAGGTAGGTGGGTGGAATGGAATTGCTTTTTGGGCATTGTTCCTCCAGAAAGTCCCCTGCCCAGTGGGAAGTGGGAGAAAAGAATATGCCTTCTTTAGGTGGAGACAGCAGGGAGTGAGCTCCGGCGGTGGGCTGGCTTCCTGTTCAGTGGCATCAGAGGCAGAACACTGCTTTGCATCTTAGACATCTGCAAATGCAGGATGAAGTTCCTGTGCCAGCGGCTCTTAAAATGACAATGTGCAATATTGACTTTTTTTTTTTTAAATGCAGAAAGCAAGCTGCATATCATAATTAAGAGCAGGCACCTGGAATTTTCTGGTTTGTGTGATGGCTTATGAGTCTGATCTAGAAAAAAATATATATAGCTATGTATAAATAGCAGCACTTTTAATGGTTGTTTTAGGTTGGCCAATTTTATGTCCACCAAGTGTGTGGACTTGAGAGCAACATTGCAGACTAGGATTAGAGTTTAATTAATGAGCACTAAAGACTTGCAATTTAATTGCTTCCCTTTCCTTGTCCCCTGTGGAGAAAAGCCAAGTTTATTTGTTTAAAAGTTGTGTATGTGCACACATGCACTTAATTTTTTGTAAACTGTATCACTTTCAGCATAGGTATGCAAGAGAACCAAATGCTAGCACAGCTCGTCCGTTCTCCTTGGCATGGTTTCATGCTCTTCTCCCAGTAGCTTCGTTAAGATTGCACTGCCGTAGCTGGTTGATGAGATGGACATTCGCCTTCCGGAATGCTTCCTTCAGAGAAAGTTCCTGTGAAAATGCAGCCTGGATGTGTTGGTTTCAGTCTGGGTAATATCCAGCTTCCTGACAGCACTGAGAAGATCATTGCTTTTGCTTCTTAAGCACCTGCCTAGGAAAATAAAAGTCCCAGATAGGATTATCATCTCAGGAGGCAGTCGGGAGAGCGAGTGGAGAGGGGAGGGGAGGTGGGAGAGGAGAGGCTTGCTCTCCTTTCCTCCATTACAACTTTCAGGTCACTTAAGGTAATATTATCTTGTATATATGCTGCCTCATTAAACACACATTTACTGACAAGTGTGTAACTGCCAGCTTTTTTGGATCACATTCCTGACAGCACAGTGCCGCTGTGACATCCTGGAGCTTGGTGACGTGAATCGCTGGTACTTTTAGGAGCTCGCTTCAGGAGCGGTTGGCAGCTCCCTGTTTTTAATTTAGTGTAGGGACGGTGGGGGTTAACGTAGGCTCTCTTTTAATTACCCTGTTAGCAGTCTGTCATATGGGTATAGTACCGTGTTGGTTTAAAAAAATAATAGTGCAGCATTACAGAAACATTTTATTCTATTACAATTGGTGTTGCTGAAGTAGCCGTGGTATTGTTGGATGCTTGGTAATATTTGCGTCGGTTAATTCAGAGGCGGTGGTAGAATTAGGCTGGATGAGCATGGAAGCCAAACATCTGTCTTGCTTCTGGAAATCTCTTTTACGTGTCACTGCTGTTTTATAATAGTACTGCAGATTTGAAAAGCTTGCACTGCTGTTGCTGTGAGTGCTATGTCTGGCTTTTTTTGAGATCCTGAACTGTCAGCAACACGTGCTGCTGGCAGCAACAACCCATGGAAAGCAGAAGTGTGCTAATGATACCCTGTGGTTATGGAACCATACTTGTTCTGTCTTACCTGTTTTCAGAGAATGTGATCCTAGGAAGGAGGGTGATGGAGGAAAGTGTTTCTTTCTTTTTTTTCTCTCTCAACAGCAGCTTAAGTCTAGATCTTTGTTTCAGAAATCGGTCTTCAGCAGCGACAGCTGAATGTAATTCCACTGCACTGGCTTTGGCACATTCAGGTTGCGTGATAAAATTCCTTGAATTTGAGAATTCATTGTTTTCACTTAGAGCATCCTACGACTTCAGTATCCATGCAAGCTCTGGTGTAATGGAGTATGTGTTAGAATATGAAAGGCTTTGGCTGTTCAGTGGTTTATTTGGGATAATTTCTGTCTGATACATTTTCAAACCTCAGATATCTAGCAAATAGATTATTCTTGGTTTTTATAGTGTACATTTTCACCACAGTGAAGGCTGCTTATGTGCGTATCTTCCTGTACACAGCCTTTCAGAATGCAGTGAGATGCGTTAATGTCAGAGTCCCCCACGAGTTAGCTTTCCCACGAGAACTTCTGCAGGCTGAGGCGGGATGGAGGAGCTAGCCTGGCGCGTTGATGTGGTTTCTCAGGTGAGCACAGGTGCGGGGTTCTGATCCACTTCTGTAGCGTTTTTCTAGTGCTGAGGTCAGAGCCTGCAGTTCTGACGGTCTTGGCTACCCGTGGTTTATCCATATATCCTTTAGTTACCTTTTGCTACCGTTTTATAGCATTTTTGTATGTACTTATGTTTTACTATCCAATTTAACCTCTTCCATTTTTAACGCGTGTTTGTTTACAAGACACATCTCAGTGTTGTATCAAGAGGCTATCTTGGTATTGTCAGCTATGAAAATCAACTACATCGGTAGTTAAGGAACATTGTCCAAGTTGACAGGTATTTTAAAACTTGATGTTTGAGTTCTGGGTGTCCATAACAATTTTGTTCTGTTTTGTTCTGTAGCTTTCCCGCGTAAGAAATAGACGTACCTCCTGGCCTCAGGTCATGGGTATGGATAGTTTATCTTGTCTTAATGATCATGGAGCGTGGCGTTGCAGCCAAAGCCCAAGCCCCACGGGATCTTACCCTCGGCAGAGAAGTTGGAAATCCATTAGAATTGCAATCATGTTGTTTAGAAACTATTTGGGATGTTTTAATGAGGTATGTCTTGCCAAAACAGCAATTTTTATGGGTTGATTTGAATTTAATTAAACAGTAATTGGCAATGGCTGCTGTTTAGTCTGAACAGTATTAGCAGATCTGTTTAATGTGGAAGCCTTTGGCTACTGCCATCGAGCTGGGCGGTGGTTAATACGTGACACGCCAACGCTGACCTGCTGAAATCAGAGGCTGTCAGACGAAGAATAAAAGATACAACGCGGTGGCAGTTGTTTCACACAGCTCTTCGGGGCGAGTACTGCTTTGTCTTGGCTTGACATCTGTGGTCACGGCGTGCCACTTGGGTTGCGTGAGCAGTACTGACTGCGAAGGAGCCCTTCAGAAAAGCTGATTCCAGACAGAGAGGAATTTTTGAAGCTAGAACCAGATCTTTTCTCCATAGCCTGCTTTTGTAAGGATAGAGCAGGGGAGCTACAAAGCTGTGGAAATGGCAGTGCTGCCGTATTTCTGCTGCGTGCACCATCAGCAGATCTCCTGCTGAGATTTCCTGGCTGTCTTGGTGCCATCTAAAGCAGAAAGGTCAAGCTTTGGTTTTGGCTTGTCTAGGGGATCTTGAACTGAGGGCTATTACTCTTGCTTTTGTACAAAGAACAAACAAAAATAAGGGAGAATATGTTCACTGCAGGTCATGGAGTCTTTTTGGAGGATGCAGCTTTGCTGGTCATAACCATGCTTTACAAAAAAAAAGTGATCTGCAAGGTAAGAAAGCTGGGCAGGGCCTGCTGTTTCTTGTGGACTGCGTGTGCTGGTGTAGTTGCCTTTTGGGATAGCAAGATATCAGCTTTGTATAAATTATTCTACAAAAAAAAAGGAAAACTGACTAGAGTTTATTTTTGTTTACCCCCTCCCGAAGAATGTAGTAGAAGACTTTGGCTGTGGAGCTGTTCCAGACATCTGATAGAAAGCATATTTTGAGAGCGAAAACCTTTTAGACACATGGTTTAAGACTGGAATCGCTCTCTCCATGTGAACACGTGTGTTCATGTGAACACGCGTGTTCGTTACGCAGGCTGCCTTCCCGATCCGTAGAGGTAACGTTTCCCATCTCCCCTCAAAGCACCACGCAGTCGCCACTTTTAAATGTTTTGCACACGCTGGTGAGGTTTTTTTTGGGGGGCTTTATTTTTTATTTTTAGTACTCAAATCAAGTAGACGACAGTGTGGACTAATTATTTGCCAAAGGTTATTTTAAAATGGATCTTGTATGCCACATCTTGTGAAAAAAGTGTCTTAAATGTGTCTTTGAATAGTTTTTTGTTCATGGAACAAAGTCTGGACTTTTTTTTTTTTTTTTTTTTT